>DWGR01001267.1:0-16822 GCA_018247715.1 Heliconius burneyi
TTTTTAATTTTAAAAGTACATACTACATAATATGCGTGTACAGCAGCAAAGAAAAACTCATCTTGCTTACAGAACAAAAAGACAATCTAGTTACCTAACCACCATTATTGATTTTTCGATGCATTCCTCCAATTTGATTTATACGAACTTCTATAGCTTTTTCTTACAATATTTTTTTACAAATGGACTCAAAACTAAATCATTTATAATTAAATGTTTGATAATTTAGAAATTTTAAATATTTTAAGTCAGATTTTAGAGTAAAATCTACGACTGCACTGTACGAAAATGGTCGATGACACACGAAAATAACCGAAGGGGAAAAACTAGTGAAGGGTTTTCTACGCATGCCCCGTCCCGTCTGAATTAAATGTGACGTCACCACTAGGGATGAGCATATATTATCATCCCTTCGATAATTATATTATATAATTATTACGTATTATTTTTTTGATGACAGCCACTGAATATTTGTTCTATCTGTTTGCTTTTATTTTCATGTTCATCTTTTCTAAATAAATAGAATACATTACTAAGCAAATAGAAATACATTACTAAGCAAACGTAGGTATCAATAATAATTTTACGTAGTACACCGTTGACTAACTAAGTTTCAGAAGTAATATTATTTATTTTTTCTATGTGAGCATGCAATATTGCTTGATTAATTTTTTTTAATATTCGCGACCATTAACAATACACGCTAAAATTAAGATAGCAATTAAAAAGTATTGTACGTATTATGAAAGATATCACATGATCTATACTCATACCGCAGCCTTATCTTAAATTTAAACAGATAACCTAAACAGCTATAATTGATCATTTTAAAAGTGTCAGTTAAATATATATTGGTCTGAATATACGAAGTTCAAGCGTATATTATGTGTTTACATAACTTATTAAAAATAGAACGATGTCGAAAAGATAGTTCTTGCAACAAAAACAAAAGTTTTTTTTCGCTATCGTAGAGTATTTTCATATTAAGTGTCAATATCGTTTTAGTATATTTTAAACAATACGTAATACTTTTTGAAAACTGTCGTGTCAGACAATATTACGAGTTAATTACTACTATGCTAATATTCATTAAAAAATATATGCAGTGATAAATATCTCATTTTCAATATTAGTTATTAGTGACGCCATCGTGGCGTAGCGGCACAAGGGTCTGACTGTAACACGACGGTTGTGGGTTCGATCCCCACTCGAGAAAGTGAAATATTTATTTACGTTTATATTTTCATTTCTTCGCTCTGGTGTCGAAGCAAAGGGGGCCGTTAAGCTCTGCCACTCCACACGCAATGCCACCAGAATTTGATAAAAGTGGGGAGCAGAGTGTTTTAACACTAGGTACCCTCTGCCTACCCCGCTGTGTGCGGGATACATCGTGAAGTAATATAATAAAAATATCATAATATGTACATATTGAAAATTATATTCGCCCATATAACTATCGATAGAATATTAATAAATGTGTAACATCTCTACGTCTCACGGCAGAGCAGTCAGTGTAGCGCCCGACGCGAACGATTGCGTTCCATTTTCGAATTTTGAATGAAAACTCGAGTAAAAAAACATAATTGTGAATGGCCAGTGCTTAAAACGTGATTTAAAAGTAGGTTTTATATTATATTTATTTATTACTGTAATTTTTGGAGTATTTATTTTTGATTATGCTCATTATTTATCGCATTATTTACATATGTACATATTTCGATCTTTCTCACATTGTTTAATGTGTATTTTCATTTGTTACATTTAAAAATAACTTAATTGAGCAACAACCATATCAATTGAATACAGCATGAAGTTCTTATACATTATCAATTACGCTTTAATAGTATAAAAATCCATTTTAAATTGTAATATTATTAATTAAAATTTATTTCATTCAAAAATATAAAAAAATAATCATTTATTAATAAATATCTAACATCAAAAAGAGATTTTGGTGCATTGAGAGTTCGATTCTGAAGGTATATTATTGATTGCGCGCGGCGAAGGGGGGCGGGGGGGTGACAGGGGGATGAGGAAGGTCGGGAGTTCTTTCATCTAGTGCTCCGCACATGGAGAATTGTGCACGTGCTAAATTGTTTATTATTTTATAATTTAATATGTAAAAAAACATATTTTTGTAAAGAAGGTTTCAAGGTTTTTAAGGTTCGTTTTTTTGTTATTTTTGTACCAACTTTAAAGAAGTATTTTTTTAATATTGTGATCGGTCGAACACTTGTTACGTGTTACGCGTGTTACCAAAATGACGCAAATTCAGTTTTGAAAATTTATACAGCGTGTTTCGTAAAATACAAA
This sequence comes from Heliconius burneyi, assembly GCA_018247715.1. Classification (NCBI taxonomy): domain Eukaryota; kingdom Metazoa; phylum Arthropoda; class Insecta; order Lepidoptera; family Nymphalidae; genus Heliconius; species Heliconius burneyi. The sequence continues at coordinate 2,314 of DWGR01001267.1, forward strand.
AAATATTATGTAAAAGTACCTACGTTACGTAAGTATGTACATAAGATTTTCTTTCATATAAATATTATACCAATCTCCCAATTATTGTTTTTGTAGTTAACAACAGTGGTTTTCTTCACATCATTTTAACAAAGGAGATAAAAAACACTGTGTTTTAAAATGTAAATATACTTTACCGAAGTATTTGTTTTAGAATAATCTAGAACATTGACTTAATAGATATAAAGACGACATATAATTATTCAATCTAGAGAAACATTCTCGTACAACAGCCATATAGTGTGTTGTCTGACGTAACATTTTCAATAAGACCGATAAGTGCTTAGAGTTTAAATTCTTCATTGATACAAAGTGATATTCAATATACTCGTATTACATTAGTCTAAGAAAATTATACCAACATAAATTATTTATATAAAAATTTTAATTATTATAAATATTGTTGTGGATTCGACTTACATTCGAGGAAATGGAATATTTAACATTTTTTTTTCGCTCTGGTGTTAAAGCAGATCCGCTATTCAATACGTAATGCCTCCCAGAACTCAGCAGAATGTCTCGTGAATGTCTCAGCAGAATGGGAAGCGGTGTGTCTAAACACTAGGCACCCTCTGCTTACCCTGCTTGCGAGAAACAGCCTGAAGTTGCAAAAAAATGCTTGTTAGCGTTACAGTTTTATTTAAGTTAATTTATTAAATAATATGAAAATATATTTTCCTGCTTGAGGTACAAATCCATAGTGGTGTAAGAAAAATCTCCGTTCTCCAGTGAGATTTTGTTATGTGTATGACCTAAGTTACATAATCGGAATAATAGCAATCGAAGCCGAAACTTTTCAATATAAAGAGTAATTAAAGACAAATTGATATTGTCGATAGAGACAGTCATTATCAACTTTCACCCCATATCGCAATATTCGAAGTTACCATTTTCAGAATATAAGCTATAAAAAACAAGCTGTCGTTTTTACTGAACGCAGGCGAATCCGAACCCTCGATGAGAACGTTGTGGCTTATTGGAAAAAATATATTTTTCTATACTTTTTTGAAATAATACTTTAAAAAATAGAATTATAAAAACATTAATTTTCAATCTGTATTGAAAATTACAAACACAAACGTATCAAACAGAAAATTACAAACGTATCAAATAGAGAGTAAACATAACATGTTAAATAACTTTTGTTAAAAAAAAACAAAATCCTACAATCTTTCCATATGTATGGATTTATGTACTGAAATGAATTAAAAAAAAATCTAGAACAAATAAAATTTAAACCATTGTGATCTCTGTAAAACGCATGATTTACCCGCACTTGTTATAAATACAATAGGCGTTCCTATTCTTACGTATGAGTATTCATGTTGAAAATATTTAAAAAAATCTGCATAATATGTAGAACGTACATAATATTTATATACTAAATATATTTAAAGTAAATCATACTTATTGATATTATGATAAAAAATATTTATTATTATTCATCGGATTGTCTTATTTTTAAGTAAAATAGCGGGACTCTTTCGTCAAAAGCTGGAGAAAAAAAAATATAAGAATTTGATTTACTATTTATCGATGGATTAAAGTTTTCAATAAAGCCTCCAATTATATATATATCAATATAAAATGTTCTGTAAACGAAAAGAAAAACGTCACTGCTTAAAAAGCATATTGTTTTGGTTGACCATGTTATGTAAGGCAGTTAAGTTTTCAGAATAATTATACATAACTAACGCATATATTATTTGTATTTCATATTTCGCTTATTTGTATTTCTATTAAATTATAAGTAATTAATAAAAATCTTAAAGTAATAAAAAAATCACAGTACGTGGAATAATCCGGGAATCGCAGGAAAATGCCTGTCGCGGTCGGGACATTTAATTTCTAAAACTCGGAACGTCCCGCCAAAATCGGGGCATCTGGGAACTCTGCTCGGGCACCATATTAATTAGCAATAACGCACTAAGTTTCGGCACGGCCGACGGGTCGGTAGTTTTTCGGCCGAAACCGAAATTATGACCGACATTGCGATTTTTGACCGAAACTGGCCGAAACCAAACTTACGGTCGGTCACTTATTATTAGTAAAAAAATATTTTTTTTCATCGTTTTATTATTTTTCCACAACAAATTATGTTTTTTTTATCACGGAAAGAGTTTTTTTCCGTAAAATAATGTTTTATGTATAGGCATTATTTTAAATAATTTACTATAACCATTTTTTATTAAAATTATCCTTAAAATAATAAAATATCAATACTTAAGTATCATATTCTCAACTAAAATATATTCTAATACGAAATTACTTCATACAATTTTATCGCTTACAACAACATAATACATATATATTTATTACATACGTTCTAAATCATAGAAAATATTTATATTATATTACATATTATAAGAGGTAAAATCCCATTTACTACTGTTTTCATAGAAATCACGACGCCTGACACAGCGGCAAAGCGTGGACTGTAAACGCGACGGTTGTGGGTCCGATTACCACTCGAAATAATAAATTATTTTAAACTAATAAATTATTTAAATCTGTTTCCGTTTTCCGTGTGTACGGAGCTCGGAGAACGGAGTGACTTAACACTGGGATCCGTCTAGCTGTCCAGCTAAAACTTTAAAACTAGTTCATTTCTTTGCCAAAATGAGACCGGATACATATTACTCATACCTTTATCCTGTAGCCCAAGATCCTAGAGCCGCCAGACCTACGTTATTTTAGAAAAGTTGTAATTTGAAGGATTATCAATCTAATATGTAGTTAAGAAGTTACCTTTTCAGAGGTAGCACCAAATAACGGTATATCTCTGTTTGGAAAGATGATTGAGCCATCGGATTGGTGCTTATGAGGGGTCTTAAAATAGTCCGTAAATAATCTATTTAACATTAAAGATTGATAGTTTAACGTCATTTGCCTCAATTTTAAAGTTGTGTGCCAGATGTTGACAGTAAAGGCCCATGTAAAGGGATTGGTAATAATAAATATAAATTTTTAACATTATACTTAAAAACATATTTAAAAATGAGCGTTTCTATTTTAACGTAGCTGGAAGTGTGCCTTAACTTGGCGCTATCTCTGAAAGGTAGTTTCTCTCTAACTTTCAAGTTAGAGAGTATGCATACAGTCTAAACTAGATATTAGACTGTTAATTCTCAATATTTCAGCTTTGCTAAAATAACGTAGGCCTGGGGGCCCTGTGATCTCAGTCTACTAAGCTCGTTTCAATAAACGTGCCAAAGATCTGCTTTTGTCTTCTAACAATGCGAATATTTCTTTATCACAAGCATATCTAGCTTTGCAATTATTCTCGAGGTCAAATATAATTATATATACGCAGTTTTTAATGAAAGATATTTGAAATTTGTTACACTTAAAACATAATTACTGACACAGCGTAAAAAATACACGTTTTGTTATAATTTATTTACTTTAAAGGAGATTAAATTTACAATAATGATGACTTCTTTTGCTATTATTTTTATTTATTACCTGAAATTACTAAAGATATTGCGTATTTTTAAATGCTTGGTAGGTGAAAGTCGAAGTGATAATTTAGTACATCCCTTCTAAATTTAAAACACGCGCCTAATCGTTACTTTATCGATCTCTTAAGATTACTGTGAAATTTGTAAGGCTTGCCGCAGAATACTTACACCCGGGAATTCTTATTTGGTAAAATTAAAAATAATTAAGATTTTTTGTGAAGGAAATCGTCTTCTTAGGAACGAGAGTAAAGCTATATTAATTAAACAGCGATGGGATCCCGTCTCGTGATATATTTCTTTATCTTCCCGTAATCCCTCTATATTTATCGGACCTCTACTATTTTAGGCTAAACTAAGCATTAAAGCATTTAAGGCATCCGCCTAAACTAAAACATTAAATAAATCTGCTGGCTATATAAATCAGAAGATTATTTCATTCAAAAAATGTGAGATTTTATTAATTTTGAGGTATAAAGTTGGGTAATTTAGGGAGGATTCACACTATAGTGACGGTCACAGTCCGATCTCATATTCATGTATGAGAAATATTCTGACATGAATGATTGCACCGAAACTTAATCGGAACGACAATATAACTCTCAGTCTAACTCGATTCTCATTGTTTCTCATATAAGATTTTTTATTTTTAACAAACCGAAGTTGGATTTTGCACCGTTACCGTGACTGGCACTATAGTGTTAATCCCCCTTGAGTGTTTAAGATTCACGCTGTAGCCCGCATGTATTTTGAGAAAATTACAGATAGTTAAGATTTTTTGTTAAGAAAATCGTTTTTAGAATAAAGCTACGTTAATTAAACAGCCATCGAATCCCGCACTTTATTCCTTTTTATTGGACGTCCATTACTTTATCCCGCGTAAACTAAAACTACGCAATAACAATATGATTTAATGTTCACGGACTGTACTCGTATAAGATACAAATATAAGATGACACAATACAACGCACAGCCTAAACCCCTGAACTATAAAATCTAGAATATAAGTATTTCGCGAATTGGTTATTGCAAAGCGTAATTTAGAGCTAAGGCAGTGTTAACGAATAAAATAGGGACCAAAAGCCTTACTTTGTCAAAAACACAGTATTTATTCATTATTGACCATTGTGAAAAAATATCCAGGGAGGATTGAAAACCACGCAGGTTGCCAATCGGAAAGCTAGTATAAGCAAATTAAAAAATCTTGGTTTTTTGAATCGTCAAGTTATACAGAAATGTCAGTAGTGTCAGTCCTACGGGAAGCTACCACCGGCTCGGAAGGTATAATAATAAAAAAATATAATTGAAATATCTAAACTTTAAATAACTACATTCGTTTCCCGTGCGAAAATTATATTACACTGAAGAGTTTTAACGTTCAGCTATTTTGTTCTCCAAAAGAGGGCATTCGTATCGATCCGTGACCCAGTAACCGTCAAATGCTCAGATTTCCATTAGAGCCATTACTGTTATTGCTTTAGCTTAAATTTTGGTTGAGTGGTGCAATAGAGGGATTTATGAGTGAATATTCTTACATTTTTTTTACCTTCACGTTGTATCCTGATATCAAAAGTTAGTCGAAAAGTGGAAATGGGGGTAAATTGAGTCTTTTCCTCATCTTATCCGTTTTCTTCGCCTACCCTGCTCTGTTGGAAATGGCACGCAAGCTGTTTTGCTTTAGTTCTAATTTATAATGAATATTTGTTATAATACACCTTTATCTTTTTCCTTTATTATCTTGTTAGACGTATTGCAGCTTGAATCCCTTAAACAGAATAAAGTAACAAAATTAACTTTGTTCCCTCTTCGTACTCTATCGTATATCGTACTAGAGTAATAAAATTCTTCTGTCACTGACTGAAGAATCCCACATACGAAACAACTGGAGTTAGAAACCAAAAATGTAGCACTTGTGTAGCTTAGGCTGTATAGGGGAACCCAAAATTTTTTAATATAACGTCTTGAAGTTCACGCATACGAAGTCACGGGAGACGACTAAACATAAAGAAATATAACACTCTATAAAGTTAGAAAACTGTCATAAACTTTGAATACAGTGACGCTTAGAAACAATAGCTTGTCATTTTCCACACTACTGTACATAACATAGAAGATTTTATCTGGCACTTTAGTAATGTTCATAGACTAGATACAGCGTGAAACTAAAAAAAGAACAATTATAAGTTTAAGATATCTTGGCAAAATAGAAAGGTGTTCAATCTATTTATATTCAAAGTTAAAATCATTCAAGGATAAGGCATGAAAGTTATAATTACATAACAAAATTCGCGCGGCGCCAGAAGCACTGTATATGCAGACTAGTAAATAGGGCGGAAGGACAGCACTATCGACCAGTGACCTAGAGAATGTGCTCTTAACCGAGAAGAGCCCTTAGGCTTTATCGATTTTCGCATCACAGATTTTTTTTCTATGGTAAACAAAGAAATTTTGATGCTAAATCACTCATCATTTCAGTTTCCGTCCATATAGAGATATTAATTTAGTGATAAATTACAATTTTTAAATTGTTGATTATTTTTATGCTGTATTTCTTATACAACAGGCAGAGGCAGCTTAGTGTAAAAACTAAACACACTAAATTTTCGACAAATTGGGTGTTGGGAGTTGAGTATTGTTAACAGAGTGACGAAAATAGAAATAAATTTATTTCCCCCAAACGGAAATCGAGCCTACGATAGTCGCATTTACAATCAGACTGCCACTGTACTAAGACAGCATCACGACTGAACGCTCAATATATAAGATGAATATTGTAATTTAAAAATTATACCTGATCTATTACAGTCAGGTCAAACAAAATCTCGTCTTAAAGACATAAAGTAAGGAAAATCACCAATTAGGAATTAATTACAGCTATAAATATGATACATAAATAGATAACCAGAAGTTAACGAGACCCGCTGGCAATCTGTACAACAAACAAGCTTTTACGATTTTAAAATAAAGTTACTGTTAGCACTGCGTATCTTATCTTTTCTATGGGCACTTTGCAAATACACATAGATGCGCGTATATCGGTTACTATACTTTTTTATATTTTACAGTATATATATTTTTATTTTTAAAATTTTTTTTATCAGCTTCACGATGTATCCCGCACATAGCAGGGTAGGCAGAGGGAACCGAGTGTTAAAGAGAGTGTTAAAACACTCCGTTCTCCCTTTTCCACCGAATTTTGAAGGCATTGCGTGTTGAGTGGCGAAAATCAACGCCGCGCTTTGCCTGGACGTCAGAATGAAGAATGGAAAATATATATTTAAATAAATATTTAATTTCCTCGAGTGGGAATCGTACCCACAACCAGTCGTGTTTACAGTCACACTTTGTACCCCTGCGCCACGACTGGTCTCACTTAGGTATATATAAATGTTAATGTTTGCTCAGCCTGTCGCTTTTACAGTCACACACCTGTGGCCTCACAAATTTTTATTACTTATTTTGTTGTTCGTGATTTTTGAAATTCTTAAGAAATTTGTGAGATACTTACTTGTTCAATAAATTTTACTTAAATACAAAGGACATTTTTTTCGAATATATTATAGTTTAGGTAAGTTTCTAGCTGTATCCTGCTAAATCCTAGTGAATAGACACTCCGTTACCTACTCTTCTCCATTTTGAGAGACAATATGTATTGAAAATAATTCATTCCAGTTTTAATTCCCGTTTATAGTTGTTTTAGAACTCAGAACTTTTCAGAACTTTCTACAAGCGTCTTCTAATAAATCATTCTCAATTTTCTTATATCTTTCATCGTCCATTGCGTGTTGATTGCGCTTACTTCGCTAAACTAGATCAAGGAAGCGTCTACTTTAAATATAAACATTGACATTGTACGTAACGTGTAACATTGAAGATACATTTAACCTTCTTTTTTTTGTTACTTTCAAAGCAGATTTATATATATATATATAGATTTTTACTTGTAATATTTTATATCGTTTACCTATATTAACACATGGATCAATAACTCCCGATACTAACTATGAGAACAACATATTATTATTTTTTTGCAAATTTTTTCAACAACATAATCATAACCTTTTAGGGTGATACAATGGATCCAACGCTTTTCCAATTTTTCAATACCATGTTTATAAAAAAAATTATCTTTCGCTTCAAAATAAGTTTCAGTTTTAGCGATGACCTCCTCATTTGAGCCAAATCTTTATCCCTGGAGCATTTTTTTAAGATCAGAAAAGAGCCAGTAGTCACTAGGGGCTAAATCTGGCAAGTATGGGGGGTGGGGAAGCAGATCAAAGCCCAATTCGTTCAATTTTGCCATTGTTTTCATCGACTTGTGGCAGGATGCATTGTCTTGGTGAAAAAGGATTTTTTTTCTCCATGATTTTGCCAGTTGACTGCTGCGTTTCGGACGTTTCGGATGGCTTTCTCCAGCTGTGCGCCACTCAGATGACTGCCGCTTCGACTCTGGAGTGTAGTGACGTATCCATGTTTCGTCCATGGTCACGTAACGACGCAAGAAATCTTTTTTGTTGCGAGTAAATAGCGATAAACAGCTTTCTGAATCATCGACTCGTTTCTGTTTTTGTTTCATCGAAAGCAATCGCGGCACCCACTTGGAAAAAACCTTTTTCATGCTCAATCAAACTTTACGATCTTTCATTATAATTTTTGTCACTTCACTCACATTTTCCTTGCAAATTGTTGATAATGAACATTTTCAATAGATTTAATTAATACCGTGACATTGAATTTCGCCAATTTCTCGAAAAAGAAATAGTGAAAAATCTATTAATATAAAACAACCGTAGAAATATTTTGTCTTCACATTTAGTAAATATTGTGTCTGTACATTTTAAGTATTTTGGACTGAAATGAATAGAGGGACACTTGAAAGAATAATAGAAAGCGAAAATATTTTTTTTTAAATTTCTTGTCTGTCTGTCTGTCTGTCTGTAGGGTCACTCTTATCTTCGAAAGCACTGAACCGATTTACTTCAAACTTGCCACCAATGGCTTTGTTTTAACTCAACATCTTAATTTAGTTTAGTCAAAATCGTTCATTAAAAAAAGTTATCGGCATTCGATAAATCTGTATTTGTTTGTGATAAATCTGTATTTTGTGATATTTTGTGATAAATGTGTATTTAACCGACTTTCAAAACAAGAATGAGGTTTTCAATTTAATATTTTCGATTCGATTTTCGATTCATTTAATTGTTTTGAATTCGATTCCAATATTGGATTATTCGATTCGATCATTACAGTTATTTTACAAAGAATATTATACTAGTAAATTAAATTAATCACTGACATCAACACATATGAGTGTCCATCAATTCTGTTTATCAAATGAATAATCATGTAGTTCAAGCGGACGAAGCCGCTGGCAGGCTGCTAGTATTAAATATAGCATAACACGAGTAAGAAACCATATGTGCAATACAATAAAACTTTAAAATATGCTACGCATAACGTACCTAACATTGTAAAAACATACATCTGTTTAACCCAATTTAAAACGGTTTTTAAAGAATATTCTTAAGAATTCATTCATTGAAAGAGCCCTAACCATTAAAAGTAGAAAACATTCTTCACTCACAAAGGCCTAACCCCTTTGTGGCGAACCTTGGAACCAGTTTCTGAGCCAACAATGCTCTGACCCGCCGTCCTTGACACTGATCCTACCCTAGGCTACAGGAGCGCTAAGAAATACCGTCAATGTAGACACGTCTGTATAATATTATGAGTAGTAATCTATACGTCATACTAATATTACAAGGCTGGAGAAAAAAAAAATGGGTCACTGAGTGTCATGACACTAGGCGTTCGCTGCCAGCTCTGTTTTGTGATGAACTTCAAATTGAAGACCAACTTTTAGAGTTGGGAATATACTATTTTTTAATGTTTTATTTGTTCACAATACTTAATGGATTAGATAAATTAATATATCTTTACAATTATTATTCTTTTTAATCTGAAATATTTTTTAAGAATTTTATTTCATAAAATAAATTTGGCAAATTATGTTTTTCCTTGAAGGTTGTATAAAAATAATTAATTAAATAAATAAATATTTATTAATAGGCTAGTGGAATGAGACCATCATGGCTGGCATAGCTTAAACGCGATGGTTGTGGGTTCAAGCTCACTCGGTGAAATTAATTGAATCCATTATCACTCTAGCCCCCACCACTCGTCACGCACGCATGTAGATGGTAAAAAACATTATTTTTATAACTTTTTATAACAGTATGTATCTATAGATACTGATAAAGGGAAAAATACCATTAGATATAAAAAGGTTAGTTTCACGCATTATAAATAAAATTAATTTTCACGGATATCATAGCGTAAATTTATTATTATAGCGTTATATTTGCTTATAATTATAAGAAAATTTAACTCAAGTGTATAACAAAGTTTGATGCTTAAAGTACACTTTAAGCATCAAACTTCGTTTTACATTTACTGGAGCGTCGTGGTTTCGCCCCCTTGAATCAAACGAATATTTTAATTTATTAAATATATTTATGAAATTATTTTCAGTTTAGGGGATAAATTCTAATAAACAAACAAGTGTTTAATGAAATATTTTTAAGAATGAATTTTAAATGTTTATAAAAATCGGTGCCGATTTAAAAAGAATCATGCAAACTCGCCTATTTCATCTCTTAAGGGTTAAAATTTTTCAAAAGCCCTTCGTAGAGGGTGTCCAGATTACGAAAATACACATCCAGCCAAATTTCACGTTTATATCATTAACGGTTACGGCTGTGCGTCTTACCTCAGAGTTAATGGGAACATATCCTATTCATACATATATATATATACCTCTAAAAATTAGACAGAAAGTGGGGCGCGCCTAAGCACTTTCCACTACAAAAAAAAAAACAAAATACGCATTAAATTATGCAAAAAGTAGCTTAATTCCAAGCATATATCATTCTATATCTTATCATAGCTTTTTACATTCACTGGAATACATTTCACCGTGACCGTGATTTGTTTGAACATTTCCATGCAGTTTTAAAACGTAATCGCTGTTGTGCACGCTATATGGGATATTAGCAGCTACCCCACTTGTTTTTCATTGTTGAATCAATAACCTACTAAAAGGTCAAATAAATAGGTACAGTAGTGAAGTTTATACCAAGTCAAAGCCCAAGATGGTAACGGGTTGAAATTTTACTTGAGAAACGATGTAAGATTTGAATCCTCTGTTAAGTTCCGCCATTTAACACACAATGCCTTTAATTAAGATAGAAAATCAGAATGTCTCGGTACTAAGTACGCTCTTTTAAAAATGATATATTTGTAATGTACTATTGGCTTACTGACAGCTCAACGTAAAATATCGCTATGTATTTAAATTGAAAAGGAAAGTGATGTGACGTTTGATTTTCTCCGACTTACCTGCTAGAAAAAATTACATCAGTGCAATGATTTATTTCTTCTTGTAACCATCATAACACTGCACTTATAGAGTTGATATTTTTTAGGTTACACATTTTCCTCATACTTTTTCTAAGAAAGTACGAAATTTGATAAATCACAATTTTTTCTTTAACCGCTTATCAATACGCATTATACGGTTTGAACAGTAATTCCTCAGACTAGTGCGCTCCTGAGTATAAGTCCTAGTAACAATGGACATCACTTATCTAAACAAAGATTAATCCTACTGTTCCAACCTGGGACATTTATGAAACTACTTTACATGTTACCTATAGTTTTAATTAAAGTTTTTCAATTATGCAAGAATGTTGGCAAACGTTGGTGCACTTTAACGAGCATATAACGCGTCAAGTATGTCGTTAAATTAAGCGATATGACTGAAATAGCATGTAGAACGCTTATTTTTATAGTTTTTACTGAAAAGGTTAAAAATAGACTCAAATGTTTGAGCTTATTAAAGTATATTAAGTTTTTAATACAAATTATTGGTTAGATTACAAGAAATGGTCAGTGAAAAGTGCTTACATTTAGTCCATTAAATCAGTGCTAACGGATATGCAGATATTAGTAAATTACCGAAAATTACTTACTTTTTAATTTAAAAAGTTAAATTCATCAGCGCAGGCAGAAAAAACCGGTTTCAAGACATTGCGCATTGACTTCCGTAACTCAACGCCACGCTTGGTCGTGCCACAGTAGGAAAAATAAAATATTGTTCTTCCTCAAAGTGGATCGAACCCACGACCATTGTATTTTGAAGTCCAATGTGGTCATAAATTACGTAATAGAATAAAATAGGTTAAGTAGAAAGCCACCAAACATTTTACCCCAAAATGAAGGAGTGTCCTTATTGCTTTATATTGCTAATGACACCCTTGAGCTAAAACTGCGCCTATTTTTCAAGTTCATTCTGATTGTTTTATTTGAACTAGTGGCGTTTATTGACTTCGCATGTATAAATAATTATACATATATTATAACGATATTGCCAAAAAATATGCTTATAAAAGAAGGTCTATATTCATAATGTAGTTAATATTAAGGATATTTTTTTCATATTTAATGTAAATTTTAAACATACTTGATATTTTATTATTTCAATAATTACCAAGAAATATCGTCGTGGCGTAGCAACAAAAACTTTTGGCTAAGGTTATGAGTTTGATTCCTTTTGAGGAGATAAATTTACATATTTCCATTTTCTTGCTCTAGTAATCTGACAAAACGTACGGCGTAGATTTTCAGTCCTCAATAGGAAATGCTCGGAAATTAAGCCTTGGGGTATAGTGTAATAACATTAGGTTCCTTCTGCCTACCCTGCTATATTTTTGATATAGTGAGAAATTCCACCCGATTTTGGAGATACGTGCTGAGTAGCGGAACTCAACACCGCGCTTAGTCTTAAATGAAATGAAAATAATCGACTCCCACGAGTCGCAATTTATTTACAGATTGACGTTGTATCACTTACTTTTTCATTCAACGATATACAGCTTATATAATTAAGTTCACAATTTACAAGTGAGATTGGAAAACTGCGAGTGTTTGCCTCGGCTGATAGAATTCAATATAAAGGCTGGCACAGTGCCAGCAATGGCCCCGGACAAGTTGTTAAAAACCTTTTATATGGTTAACCTATTTTTAAGCTGAGTATATATAGTACTACGTATGTACATATATTAAAGACCAGCTTAAAATATATTGAGGTTTTTAATATATTTAAAGTGTTATTACCACACACATAGGATAGGAAAATACTTATTTAGACGGAGGCTCGAGATTCCTTATAGTATATTAAAGTTATTTGCAGCAGTAAACTGCTTTAACCAACTTTTTATACATGTGTATATGATATAAATGAATTTTGAGTATAATTCCCTATTTAGGCTTCCTAGCACGTGTGCTACATTTCGATAGTATATGATCGTATGTTGAACCAAAGATTTCTCTGAAACAAAGTCAAGTCCTTTATATTTTTATTATTACATAATTTTCTCTTTCACATTTAAATGAAATTTGGAGTTCAAAATTTCAATAATCTTATCGTCTATATAATTATAATTTTCTTAATATTTTTACAAAAAAATTGAAAATCAAGTAAATTAATTCTTTACCATTTCCTTAAGTCGTCCCGTTTACATTTTTTCACACTCATGATAAACAAAAAATACGTTCAAAGTCAGTCTACCGAGTAAACATGAAAGAAATACTTAACTATTTAAAAATACTTAAGGACACGTTTTTTGTTACAACAAGTTTATATATTATATTTAATAGAAATACATTTTAGAAAACTAATATCAGAATGTATAAAGTATTTGGTGAGTTGCAAAACTCAAGTTTTTGTGGCGTAGTTAAACAGTGTCTTATTGTCAGCACGATATTTATGAGTTTGATACCCACACAAGGGAATGACTCCTTTTTATATCTGGCGGAAATTGGAGGACAGAGTGTCTTTCTATGATATTAGATATTTATTTTCATTTTTTTTACTGTCACTGTTCTAGCAGTATCTGTCTATTCATGGATAGATACTCGTACATATTGCTAGAAAAAAATATTAATTCATGTGTCTGTAGTCAATGAAATAAAAACATACAGCTCCCTAATACGTAGCGGAACACAATCGATTCTGTAACATCCATGCCAAGGTTGCGATAGTTGGTTGGCTTAGTTTTGGTTAAGTTTACGTCACATTGGAAATATTTTGTACTTCCTATAATAAATTACATTAACTCGGTGCCCAACAATAAATCAATATGTTACGTATTCGTAACGCCTTGTCGGTTGTAACATGAAGACTGACAATAAGATTACAACATTACGTGCAGAAGGAATTGTAGCATTTACAATGACGAACAATTTTATATAACCCATATTTGGAAAGCTGAATAGAAAAAATATATAAGAAAACTAAGATACGCTTTCCGCATTTTTGAAATAAATTTTGTATATTGAGTAGCGGAATAACCAAACCTATTGGGTAGTTCCTGAGATTGATACGGAACCCTTGGTAGATGAGTTCGGTTCGCATTTACGTGCTAATAGTTTTTTATTTCCCATTTTTTTACTCTTTTCAATGCGTCTAAACAAGCTACACGAGCATGTATGTGTACATTAATATTTACAAGCACTCTTCTATAAAATTCAACTTTGTGATTTCTATCTGCCAATTTACACACGACGCCGTGTATTTTTTATTTTCTTCCTTTTTTCTCATATCCTCATTCGCTTATACAGCTTGAGTACAAACATCACGTCATTAATCGTCATACGTGCTGTACTTGTTTACGGCTTGCTGGTTTACTACTGTAGATTTGTAGTCAGAGTACCGCCAACTCTTTTACAGACGATATTCCTGCTATATATACATGAATACCATACCTTCCGTTTCTATCTCACATCTCATTTACTATATACATACTAGTTTATTTACTTATTTAACTATCTTACTAAAAAGTATTATTGCAAATTAAGAAATGAAAATCGTTTGGAAAACGTATAAAAATTTGAACGTAACGGGTCTGATTTTGGGGTTTTTGTATTATATAAAATGTATAATATATTTTTCA
>DWGR01001268.1:0-16818 GCA_018247715.1 Heliconius burneyi
ATACATCGCGTGCACTCGGTAACACCGGCGAGCGATTATTGGGTTTTATTAGGCCAAGTTGATGGGTTACCTTGGAGATACCTACTGCCCAATATTTAAGTGGGTCATGTGACAGTGTATTGTTAATATTTTTATAAAATAAAAATAAATCAGCTTCACGCTGTATCCCGTAAACAGCGGGGCAGCGGAAACCTAGTGTTGAGACTCCGTTATCCACTTTCTACCGAATTACATGATGAGTGGAGGAATTCAACGCCGCGTTTTTAATTCGACACTCTGTCGTCGAAGTGAAAGCGCGGAGTTAAGTGAGAGATGCGAATAAAAGAAAATATAAATTTAAATAAATATTTAATTTTCTCGAGTTGGGATCGAACCCACAACTGACTGGCCTCACTATTTTTATAGAAGTTTATAACTAGTTACTCGTGTACTTATATTTTAAGAATTTAAATATTTTTGGTCCATTAATATGATATTTAAAAACGTGTTTTTGTAAAAAGGCAACTGCGTAAAATATAAATGTTAGCTAAAAAGATTTTTCTGGTTAAAAATAATCCATACATCTATAGACGTATCTCTATACATATAAATAAAATTTAATTGTCTGTACGTGATTTCAAAATAAATATGTTTTTTCAAGTACATAACATAGTAATCTACACAATGTTTAAGCACAAAAAACGATTTATTTGTCCGGCTTGTCCGGTCTAAATTTAGGAATCAATGAACTTGTTTTTTTTGTGGGACTATCACCAAAGCATCAGAAGTTGTGGGGAAACATGTAGGTTACTTTTTATCCCGAAATTCCCGGGATCTATGTATTCCCCAATACGTCGTGAATACAGAATCCGCGAATGTGGAACGGTATATTGTGGGATTCAAAGAGACACTTAACTCAACGTTGAGATTCATGGACATCATTTTGTTAGAATCTTCATAATTTCCGACAACCATTTCGTGTTATTGTTATTAGCAATATCATGTACGGCTTTATATTGTTTCTTTTCTTTTATATTGTAAAACCATTGTACTATGTCGAAATTGTTCCAGCATTGTACTGTGCGAGGCAGGGGCGGACTAACTCCGTCAGAGGCCCGGGACGGTGTAGTCGAATGAGCCCCTCAGTGTAAAATGCTGTTGTTTTTTTTTTAGCTTCACGCTGTACTAACCTTTTTTCAAAGACTTGTTTAGGATTTTATCAAGACAACTTACAGCTACTTGGAGACCCCCAAGGACCGGAGGCCCGGAGCGGACCGTCGGGGCGCAGCGGCATATGGGTGTGACTGTGACGCGACGATTGTGGGTTCGATCCCAACTCGAGGAAGTGAAATATTTATTTACGTGTATATTTCTATGACTTCGCTCTGGTGTCTGGTGCCACTCAACACGCAATGCCTCCAGAATTCGGCAGAAGACTCCACGGAACGGAGTGTCTTAACACTAGGTTCCCTCTGCGTACCCTGCTGTGTGCGGGATACAGCAAGATAGGTATTTGATTGGGCGTGTTTGGTGTTTGTATATATAAATAAGAGATGATTGAGGTTTTTTGCCAAGGCCATGTCAGGCATATTCATCGAAAATCTGGATTATGAGGAATTATATAATGATTTATGGATGTGATTCACTAATAAATTAACTATATATACGAGTATATACAATAATTATTACACTAATGATAATTAAATTGAATTACATTAATGAATTCAATGAATATTTATACTTAAGCAACATTCTGCGAGAATAAATCGAACCCACGACTATAGTATGCATATATACCTATTATATATGACGGTGTCTACAGTTTTTATTATTTTTTTAATTTTAGTAGAAAATCATATCAGTCCAGAAGATATAAATGAGTTTTTGAAATGGAGCGCAAAAAGTAACAAGACAGCAACACCGACACCAGTTTCTGAGGTGCAGTATGCAGATTTTGAGGTGTGTGGTATATCTATTTTTAGTATTCTAATTCGGAAAATATTCTAAAATGTATCTTATAAACAGCAAGTTAAAGTGTTTCTAGAAGAGCTATACACTTTTGGAAATAGTATAAATATGCATGGTTCAAGTCTCTTCTTCTTGTAATAATACTCTTCTTAATAATTCTTAATAAGACTCTTCTTCTTATAATATTTCGATTAGATTAGAGTACTTTAAAGATATTTGAAATTCATGGTAATTCGTTATATTATATTTTGTTTTAGGAAACGGCTACTGTTATTCCTGTTCCTGTAGTAGATTGTTTTGGCTTAGGCTCTTTAACACGTCAGGTATGGCTGTTCAATATGCGACCGGATTCTTCAGATGATATTGACACACATTTTTATTTTTCTTCACGTTCAAGACCTAAGAGAGTTCAGGTAAGATAATATACTTTTTATAATACTGCTTTCGTTTATGCTTTTCATGATATAAAATAGAATGTTTAAACCAAGAATTTTGTAACGTTTCGAGAAACATTGCCGTTGGCTAACATAGCTCTCTTTATTGTCAGTATATATTCCACTTTATGTTAATTTTAACGATATATATATATATATATATATATATATATATATATATATATATATATAAATGCAATATTTTAATTTTAATAATTAACAATAATTATATGTTTTTGGTAATTCCTACAGGTATATCCTGGATCCCAGTTTGGGTTAGAATGGGTAGATTTTAATCCAAACAGAAAAACAATACTCATAGTCCACGGTTTTATGAGCCACAGCAATGCTTCCTGGGTACTGGATATGACGAAAGCGTTTCTAGAATGGGTAATTTTATAATAATATAAAATTGTTTAATTTTATAATATTTTTACACTTAAATGTTCTAAATTAGCGGACCAAATGTGGGTACACTTTCTATTATGTATACACACACAAGTATACACTTTATAATCTTTACATAAATTTTAGCTAGTGTCGTTCTGATCTATAAGCTATTACTGTAAAATTTCACATAAATCCGTTCAAGCAGTTTTTTCGTCTTAGTGGAACAAACGTCTATCTTCACAAATTTTTACATTTATAATATTAGAAAGTACGAATAGGATTAGCATGATACAATGGCGACATTCCATATTTCCACAATTTCATTATCACCATTTTAATTATATAGAAAAGATCTTTTTTAAGGTTTAATATTTATTGTAGGAAGATGTGAATGTAATAGCAGCAGATTGGAGCAAAGGAGGAAATACATGGAAATATTGGCGGGCTGTTGCAAACACGCGACAAGTCGGCTCTGATATTACAAAGTACTTATGAAAATATTTTTTATATTATTATTATTAAAATATATGACTGAATAGGGCTGGTATACTAATATATAAACAGTAAAAAGTAATATACACTTTACTTTTTCAGATTTTTTTTTAACTATAAATATAATTTGGAGAAAACATGTATAGATTTTGTTTCCTTGTAATGTACGTATTTTAAAGCTGTAAAATGTAAGACCGCAAATAAGAATTTCCTAAAATTAATATTAATAATCAAACCCATTATCTACATTTTCACACATTTGATTTACTGTTATAGCTTTTCCCTTGAAAATATGTATGTTAGAGCCAGAGGCCACTCGTGGCGCAGGACCACAAGTTTGTAGTTGTAAACGTAGGTTGCAGGTGCGATTCGAAGTTGAGTCGGTGTTAAGGCAAAACGCGGCGTTTACTTCCGCTACTCAACACGCAATGCGTTCCAATTTTTATGGGGAGTGGAAGTGTCTTAATCTTATAACCAAGTTCCTAGGTTCCCTGAGCTAATCCTGACATGTGCAGGATGCAGTGTGAAGCTAAACAAATATTTACAATTGAGCATACTTAATAATTGTTAGACCTTAAGTTAGTGTCTAATGTCTGCATGCACTTATACTACTTATATCTAGTGGTTTAGATGGTAATGTACTAGAAGTAATGTGGTGTAATCATAATATACCTTATAGTATAAAAAAAATAGCTTCACGCTGTATCCCGCACACAGCAGGGTAGGCAGAGGGAACCTAATCTTAAAACACCCCGTTCCTCACTTTCTGCCAAATTCTGGAGGCATCGCGTGTTGAGTGGCAAAACTCAATGCTGCGCTTTGCCTCAACACCAGAGCGAGTAAATGGAAATATAAAGGTAAATAAATATTTCACTTCCTCGAGTGGCGATCGAACCCACACAACACAACCATAGCGTTACAGTCACACCCTTGTGCCGCTGCGCCACGACGGCCTCATTACTTTGCCCTATAGTCTGATATCTAATATCTATAAAATTTAATAAACTTAACTATTTATTAGGTTTATGAAGCAACTAATAACAGCAACCGGAGCTAGAGTGAAAGATTTCCATTTTGTAGGACATAGCTTAGGTGCTCATATAGTTTCGTACGTTTCGATTCATATTGGAAGAGTTGCGAGGATCACAGGTAAGATTCCTATTAAATAGGTTGTATATGATATTGACTGATCTAAAATTATATAACGGAGTAAAGTCAAGGACTGAGCTACACATAGCTGCGGGAAAGGAAGAAGAGGGAGAGATTATAATTATTATTGATATATTTTCTGAAGGCATCGAATAGTTCTAATCCCGCACGCGGGATGCGCAGCTTGCGCTGTGCCCCGCACAGTTGTGCGGGATACAGTGCAAGCAGCGGGAAGCTGATGTTGATTTTTTTTATCGAATAGTTCAATATTGAAATTACAATTTTGTGTCAAAGTTGGTTATGCAAATTGGTTATATTCTTGTATGGAATTTGAATATTTTAATCCTTAAGACATACTTTATACTCGTATACTTATTTAAAATCTGCGACATTTTCAAAAAAATATTTTTGTTTTTCTAAGCACAAGAAAATTAAAAAAATAAATGATAATGATTATTTATAGGCTTAGATCCAGCTCAGCCATGTTTTCGAACATCGGATAGAAGTGAACGCTTAGATGAAACGGACGCCGATTTTGTAGACGTCATACATACAAATGGAAGACTGTTGCAAAGAATTGGCTTTGGACTACCTGATCCTATAGGTATGTAGAATTATTATTTAACTTAAGTCCTCATTATTGGGCAGCTGTGATATTATTGAGAGTTGTGCGAGACTAACCAGAGGTCTGCTTGATTTTAATTTTGAACGAATATTTTTGTATATTTAAATGCTTTTTTAATTATACAAGTAAAATTTTTTGTTAGTAAATATTCTGGAGTCGGCATCAGCCTATTTTGAGGTGGGCACGGACTACCCCCAAAACTCCTACGCTCTTCTGTCTATGTCTTAGATAAAATGGATCACTAAATTGTATATGCAAAAAAAAACATTTCGTATGTATTATAAGAGAATCGGATTCTAGACCATATTTATCCTCACTTTAAATATCTAGTTTCTTTACACGAATTACACGTATTGCTTGTTATATATATTTAAATTAAAAAATATTTTTAGGCCACGCAGACTTTTATCCTAACGGCGGTATGGAACAACCTGGATGTGGGAATAAAACTAATTCTATATGGGCGAGGCTGTGGCCGATATCACCATCAAGTAACATATTAATTGTATTTGTATTTAATTGGGACTTTTAGTTAATTAATGTTGGTTCAAATGTGATAGAAGTAACATTACGAACGAAATTGAACAAGATGGAATTTCTGAAAATATAAAGAGTATTTAATTCTTAAGAAAATTGTATTATAATAGAGGAACACTTACATGGTATTATTAAAAAATAAAATAAATCCGCTTCACGCTGTATCCCGCACAGCAGGGTATCCCCGTTCCCCACTTTCTGCCGAATTCTGTAAGCATTGCATGTTGAGTGGCAGTACTCAACGCCGCGCTTTGCCTCGACACCAGAGCGAAGAAATGGAAATATAAACGTAAATAAATACTTCACTACCTCGAGTGGGGATCGAACCCACAACCGACGCCACAGTGCTACGACAGCCTCAAGCGTATTATTATTTATTAATATTAAGATGTCTTTGTTTTAGAGATTTACAGTTTATCCTGCATAGAGCAGGCTAGGCATAGGCAGAGAGTGTATATGTTAATTATAACATTACTTTTTCCACTTTCCGCTCAAATTTGATTGTGTTATTTATGAGTGACAAAATTCAACGTTGGACTTCATCTCCTCAGAGCGGGAAAATGATGATAAATTATTCTTCTACTTGGATCTGAACCATGACCCATAAGTATCGCGCTCATAGTCAGATGCTGTCATTGCTGTTCCACTGAGTCACAATCATGATTTATATGATGTGATTCTAAGATCTGGAAGATAGCTCTATATTGGTAGGAGAGGACAAAAAAAACAAAGAAAGATTGGAGTATAGACAAGAATTCATAGACTATAAACTAGCTCTATCTAATTAAATGACATTTAATATAGTAACTTTGCTATAAAATAATTTATTGAATGTACTCCTACAGGGCTTCAACAAGCAATATGCAGTCACGGCCGTGCGTATTTGCTATTTACGGAATCATTGATCAATGATAACTGTACGTTCAGAGCTCACCAATGGGATTTAACGTATGAAGGGTAAGATAGGGTTTTAAGTAAATACCTTTTTAATTTATTTACCTAATATCTGCTTTTCGTATTTGTGGGCTTGATTTTATAATTCTTGGTAGTAGTTTTGGATTCAAATTCGATATGATTTTTTTTATGTGTAATATGAAATATAAAAAGCAGATTGTAAGTAAAACAAAACATAATATTTTCTTACGTCGTTTAAAATGTTAACATTTACGTCGTTTTTACAAAGTTTACATTATTACAAATTTTAAATGAAAGTATTTTAACCGGATCAATTGTGTATATTTAGTATTAAACATTTTTGGAAACCCGTGGTCACGGGTAGACTGTTGAGTCTAATTTTATAAAAGTGTCAACTGCAAAGTCACTGTCACTGCTGTACTACTGAAAAGTGTCCGAAACGTCGGATTTCCAAAAATATATAATCCTAAATATACGCGACTAATCCGGTTAAAATAATTTCATTTAAAAATTATTATACTTATTACTTTTTTTATTAATTTTCTTTTACATTTACGAATTTTAGGATACAATTTCTCCAAAATTTATAATAATATTATTTCTTCTATTATTAATAATAAAAAATATTTTTTTTCAGGGTAAATACTAGCTTACTAGCGCCGTGCAGTAAACTGATATCACCATGTTCAGTGATGGGCATAAGGTCTGTAGGCGGTAGCGGTCTACGTAGAGCTGATGGCGCTTATTTTGTATTGACCTCTGAAAAACAACCTTATTGTCGTAAGTATTTTTTTGTTGTTGCGTGTACTTTGTGGAGCTCAACTCCGCGTTTTGGTTTGTTAACAGAAGCAAGTAGAGAGGGAATCGAACCCACAACTATCTTCGTTGACACTGATAATTAACGTAAATAAAATAAGCTTGTTAAATAAAAAAACAAACCGTTTTTTTATTTCCCAAACTTATTATTTTGCTATTAAAAATCAGTGGTTAAATCCAGACAGACAATTTTGTGGTGATCATGTTGTGTCTTTAAGTTTTCTTTAAGGACTTATAATGTTTCATTATTAAAAAGAAAAAATACATTGGTAAAGAGAATAGTAGTAAAATAAGAATGTTTTCGGGTAATTCCGAACCGGGTATTTCTTATAATAGGTAATCTAAAAGGTAAATGTAATTATTGTAAATAAACGATCATTGGAATAACCCTAATGCACCTTACAATCGTTTTTATATAAATATGAAAATGATTGTAAGGTGCATTAGCAATAGATTAATCTATGTTTAATCAGATCCCCTTGTATTTATTTAGTTAGATTTGTCAAATATAAAATTATTTACAAAGGAGCTTACTCTAAGTAGTAGTAAGTCTGAGTTTTAGCAAGTTAGTTGTTAAATAATATATTCCAGAAACTAGCATTTAGCAACTTATTACGATTGAATAGAGAACGGAGTCATTTGTCGCTACCTTTTTTCTATCCTAGAAAGAAAAAGAGTTTTGTTCAGTTTCCTTTTGTTTTGATAATCATAGAGAAGACCAGGCTATTGTGGCATAGCGTTTGACTGTAAGCATTGGTTGTTGGTTCGATTCCCACTCCGAGGAATAAAAAATGACCATTTCCTGTTTTGGTAACATCACAAAACTTAATATTAAGTTTCACCACTGAGCACGCAATGTCAGGGCAATTCGACACAAAATGAGACGGAATGTGTTAACACTAGGTTCCCTCTGACCACCATTCTGACTTCCCTTAAATAAATGTTAAATAAAAATTATAGAGTTCGAAAGTCTTCGACTGATGCCCGATTTGCTCCGAGATCTGCTTCAGGGGTTCCGTTTAAATCAATCCACTAAAATCAAACCCACTGTGACGTCAGCGTACGGTGATCCTGATCTTGTAGAGGACGAGACGACTACAGTCAGTGCTGTGACCACCACTACGGCAAAGAATTGGTTTTGGAAGCTTGTTAGCTTATTTTAATATTATTTATAAGTTATCAATGTTTGTTTTAAATATATGTTAAATTATATAATATAATTATAAAAGTGTTAATAAATTATTATCAGTACAATTTTTCTTTTAGTTTTTTTTTCAGTGGTAAGATAATCCATTCCCGATTCTATACCAAATTTTGGCGATATGGCGTGTTAAGTGGCGGAACTCATTGAAGCAGGCGACAGCAGTGCCAAGAAAGGAAATATTGAATATTACATTTCCTTGAGTTGGAATCGAACCCACAACCTAACGCGTTTAAAATCACACATTATGCACCTGCGCCACGATTGACCTCATTTAGTTTATTTATTAGGGAGATTTCATTATATTAGGGAGTTAAAATAATAATATTTTAATATATGAAAGTTTTATATATTTTATTATATTTATCTTTTATTGCTGTGATCATGCGGGGAAGTCACAAATACAGCAAACACAGTCCACACTTTTCCTTAAAAAAAATATAGCTTAAGAAAAGATTGATTATTGGTGAGTTCGACCACTGTTCTATTTGTTGCGAGATTTACGATCACTATTAGTGTGCTGTTACAACTATTATGTTGAAGAATTGGTTCTGGAAGCTTACTAGCTTTTTTCGATGACAAAAGAACCAGCCAAGTGCGAGTCGCACTCGCGCACAAAAAATTTCATACCAGTCTATAAAAACGGTAATAAAATCACGTTTGTTGTATGTGACCTCCTTTTTAAATTTTATTTTTTCGTTTAATAATTTTTTTTTACACAGATAAGAAACGAATAACGAAAATCTCCAGGTTTTACTAATACATTTTTAAATAATCTTATATTTATAATTTTAAATTAATAAATTGTCGTATGTTCTAAATGAATGCTTAGGCTATCTTAAAAATAAATTTTAATAAAATTCTTCGCATTGCTTTGTAAATATTATTAAAATATTCTTAAATTATTATTGTTATAATATTAGTTTAACGTTTATTGAGATTAATATCTGGATCAGGTGATTGGAACATAAAACTTAACAGAGGATCAGACAAGTTAACACTGAACTTAAGCAAGGCTGAAGTTTCGACTGATTATTATTGGCCGAAACCGAACCGAAAGCCAAAAAGCTCGTGTCGGCTACACGAATTTTTTTTTAGATCACTTCAGTTATTAATTTTCTACATAAAATTAAATATTTTTGATATGCATAAAATACTATTAACTACTATTTTCTAAAAGAAGATATGGACAACTTATATAAAAATCCACTAAAATAACAAATGTTGTGTAATATTATGTAAAAAATATACGAGTACATACACATCAATTTGCGTATCAAATAAAACATATATCCATATAGTAAATCAATTATCTTATCACATTAATGTTTATTCATAACTTTCCATCGAGACCAGTCGTGGCGCAGGTGCACTCGCATGTGACTGCATACGTGGCAGGTTATGGGTTCGATTCTCATCCGAGGAAATGATTTATCACGATTATTACAGATATTAAATGAAACTTGTGATCTCGCGCTCTTAAAAAATTACAGAAAAACGATTATATAACAGTTCTCAAAGCCGACAAAGGTAATGCGACGGTTATACTTGACATCGATGAGTAATATCGATATTAATCAAAAAATGTTAATATTGTTATCGGATCAAAAATAAAAACCCTACAAAAAAATTACTTAAAAAGACATCCGATTCAATAAAAAAACCTGCAAAAACATTACATCTTAAATTTTCATTAAATCTCTCGCGCCTAGCTGTGGAAAACCTCCAAAGTTGTATGGGTTACCAAAAATACACAAAAACGATGTACCTCTTCGAACGATAGTCAGGCAAATAGAATCTCTTCGACCGATAGTCATTTTGTGAGCGGGCTGAAAGACCTTAAGCTAGCTAACAATGAAACCATGGTCAGTTTTGATGTCCAGTCGCTGTTCACCATTATACTAATTGAGGACTGCATCAGGATTGTCAAGCTAGAGAAAAACAATATGCCAATGGAATATCTTGATCTTTTAGTACATTGCCTCATATCTGGATATCTAATGTTCTATCAAGAACTCTATTTACAAATAGACGGCATTGCTATGGGTTCACTTGTGTCCCCGGATATATAAGTGGTATGTAGATGATACTCTTACAATTATACCTACGGACAATATTTATGTATTCCTAAACCACCTTAATTCTATTAATAACAATATTCAATTCACAATAGAATTACAGGCAAATAATTCTTTAGCTTTCCTCGATGCCAGTCATAAGCAATCCCAATGGCACAATATGCCAGTAGGAAACCCACGCACACCAATAGATTCCTCAATGGTGAATCGCACCACCACCCTATACAGTTATCTACCGTTGGCAAATCTTTATTTCAGAGAGCCCACCACCTCTGTGACGCTGAACACCTAGGGGACGAGCTACGCCAGGTGAAGAATTCCCTTCACCAGTACAAGCTACCATTTCCCCGCCAGCATTGTCAGAAAACCAACAAGTCACAGTAGAGAGACAGCCAGCAATTCTACCATATGTGAAGGGTGTTACAGACAGGATTAGCAACATCTTGAGAAGAGCTTCCATAATCTATATTCAAGCCTAACATGAAAGTGAGCCAATTCTTGAGACCAGTGAAAAGTAATATTTAAAAAACAATGCGTGACAAAATTGAATTAATCGAATTCAATTTTGTCACGCATTGTTTTTTTAATATTACTTTGTTCATATATTTTTTAAGTTTCACGAAAATCCTAAGCATAAAACACTGAGTAGATATTAACTGAAGACAGAAAAGTATTACACTCTTATTACTGAGTAGCCCTCGTTACTCGAAAGCTCTTCCTATTTTCATATTTTACAATTTCTAAAATATAAAGAAATCTTTGTGTAGTTTACAAAAAGATTTCAGTATTGTTATAAAAAAAATATATCATTTAGGTTATTATTTGGTTATTCAGGCCGTCGTGGCGCAATGGCACAAGGGTGTGACTGTAACGCGACGGTTGTGGTTTCGATCCCCACTCGAGGAAGTGATATATTTATTTACATTCATATTTCCATTTCTCCGCTCTGGTGTCGAGGCAAAGCGCGGCATTGAGCCATTAAACACGCAATGCCTCCAGGATTCGGCGGAAACTGGGGAAGGGAGTGTCTTAACACTAGGTTCCTTGAAGCTGATTTTTTCTTATTAAAAAAGTGTCGCTTTTATATACATACATGTGTACTCATGTACACATATAGTTTGTATTGTAGTTTTACATATACTTAACTTACTACTTAGATTTTGGTTCTGATTTATAAAATTTTTATGTCATTAATTCTTGTAAAGTGGATGTAGCAAATCCCTTCAAAATCTTTAATTAATTTCTAAGCCTTGTAATTTTATATTTAAACTTGAAATATGTTTGAATATGACTTTTATTTAACTATTATCTAAGTACGTTTAAATTTTAAAAGTACTTTTTGTAATATCGGCAACAGTTGATATTATTACATGAAACAATTTATATATTTTTTCAATATTTACTTTGAAAAAATATTGCTAGATCTCTTAATTTACTACGCATACTTGAAAAAAAAATACAGTCGAATTGATAACCTCCTTTTCTAACAGAAGTCGGTTAAAAATTAATTACCTACATTAAATATACGAAACGTGTTCAAATAATGATCATACTTAAAGTAAAATATATGATAGGAAGTGCCTTTGTACAATTTATACAGTAAACGAGCTTTTAGTTAAATTAAACCTTGTACTAGTAATTTTCCCCAACCGCAACTAATTATCACTTTTATTCTTTTACGATTTATCGTAACAATATGGCGTGTTTGGATACTTTAGCCATATTAATTTCAAATGTTTTTAAAAGAGTTATATTTTTCGGTCGCAAAAGTAGTATACATGGTTTTAAATATGTGTTCGAAGAAAAAGGAACTAAATTAAGCAAGTAAATTAAAATTACTATTGCATAGTTTTAATAGAGCATAACGTACAATTAGAATAAATTAAAAGCAAAAAATCTTTTTTAGAAAAAGTTTTTATTTAAACGGTCTAAAAAGGAGAAGATATATTTTTTTCTTTTAAATTTTAACCGTCAACTAATAATCTTATTTTATACAATTTATATGCAAAAAGCTTTATTCTATAATTAAATATTTAATTAAATTGAAACTTTTACATAATAAAATGAGTACTAGTTTATTTACAAAAGTAAATCGCGCGACTACGTTGCTGCGCGCGGGATATAGCGTGAAGTTAATTCTTTTTTGATGGAGGCCATCATGACACAGTGGTATAGCAAGTGATAATAATGGAGGTAGTTCTGGGTGCTATTCCGGGCATGAATAATTTTCATTTCCTGGATCTGGAAAAAGATAAGCCACGGCGTATGGTAGAATTAATCTACCATTCAGCACAATATCTCGAAAATTTGGCGGAAGATGTGGAGTGGAGTGTCTTGTGTTGAGCACTGGATTCCCTGTGCTTATTCAGCATGTAGCGTGCATATAAAAAAGTATAATAAGAACAAAAATATGTAATAACTAAATATAATTTTAGGTGCATCTGGCTGTTCATAATGCTATTATTCACTGCATGTATGTATCTACAATTAGCACCGGTGGTACAGAGAGGTGACACGGTGAATGTCACGCCAGACACCCGCTTCTTACGTTGGACTACAACGTTTCCAGCCGTAACGATTTGTGAAGTGTACTCATCTAGGAATGTTCTAAAGAAGTTGAATGCTTTATATCGTATGTAAATTGTATAATGATATTTTTGTATATATAGTTTTTAACTTTTTTTATTAATTTGGTTTTTTTTAATGGAAATAAGGGTAGGATTAATAATTAATAATAACGAAGATATACTATTAATAAGGATAACGAATTAATAATTAATTTACTATTAATAAATAATCATTGTTATTTGTTATCTACAAATATAAATTTATATATTTTTTATTCAATCCTGTAGCAGATTTGATGGGACCTCTAGACTTCGATTCTAGACGATACGTGGCAGATTTGATATACGGACGAGGTTCATGCGGTCGGTCTACTTGTAAGCCTTGTGGCACTCTGGTACCTTGTAATGTTACTTGGAGAGAAATAATTGACAATGTAAGAAATATTATAATTATAAAAAATATAATTAATTTATAATTATAACATTATTAGACCAGACGTGGCGCAGGGGCACAACCATGTGACTGGCAGGTGAACGCGACAGGTTATGTATTCGATACTTTTTTGAATAAATAAAATATTTACCATTTTTGTCTCCTCGCTCTGGTACAGAAACAAAGCGCGGTGTTAAATTAAGTTTCGCCACTCAATACGCAATGCCTCTAGAATCCGGCAAAACATGGGTAACGGAGAGTCTTGACACTAGGTTCCCTCTGCCTACCCTGCTAGCTGTGGGATACATCGTGAAGCAGTTATATTTCATTACTGTATCTATATTACTTACTTATAGGTTCACAAAACGTGCGACGAAATGATTTCAGATTGTCGTTTTAATAATAAAAACATTTCTTGCTGCGACCATTTCAGTGCAGTTGATTCTGAATATGGAACATGCTTCTCGTTTAACACTTTGCAAAGCAAGTAAGTTCTTTATTCATTTAATTTATAAAAACACTTTAGTTTTCACTAACGCCAAAAACACAAAGATATGTTATTTTAGTTTATTTTTACTTTTCACGTATTATTTTAAAAATATTTTTTAGTTAAGCTACTGAAGACGTTATGTATCTGCTATTGTACTTTTTATACTGAAAGTAGAACATTCGTCTTTCATATAATCAGCTGATATCATTGTTTACTCTGATAACATGATCGTATTCGGGCTTAGCTCCGATAAACAGTAAATAATTATATTAATGTCTTAATCCTCCATATTTGGTATTATAGATATAGTGTAGATTCTCAATTCGTTGTAAATCGAAGTACTGGACCAGGAGTATTAAGTTTCCGTCTACTCAGCGATTCCGAGGTAAATAAGTAATAAGCACTCATGGTTTTATAACTGTTGTTGTTTCAATAAAAAAAAATCTTATTGTTTGGTAGTTTTTCTGAAAAATTGTAACATTTTCGTCATTTAAAACTTCAAAGATAAGATTTTATGTCGGTAAAAATACTTAATACCCATAAGATAAATATCTAAGTTTATCTAAATTATATAAATTTTAGATTTAAAATTAAGTTTTATCAGTTTTTTTTTTCTACTTTTTTTTTATATGTCAAAAGGGAAAATTAAATTTAAAATTTCCTTTCCTCAGCTGCCGACTATTTGACTCATTAACTTAAGTGCACATAAATAAAATTAAAGTTCATTTTAAAAAAATATATCTGAGTATATTCTTTTTTTTTCATATGTATACCACACTGTGATTATACATATACATTACATTTTGCATAAAATCAAATGTAATTAACTATTATATAACAGGTGTCAGTTCATAGCTCGGAAGAACTTAAAACGAATGTTTTAGATAAAAAATTAAGATTCAATGTCAAAACAAATCTTGATGGTTATGTAGATTATTATTTCTCTATAATTGAAGTAGAGAACGATCCATTACTGAGGGACGAAGAAATTAGCATACGAAAATGTCGATACAACAATGAAATACCGAGAAGGCATTTGCATGTGTACAAGGTAAGTTGTTGTTTTAAATGTAAACACAAACCTGTATTCGTAATCAGATATGAATATCTTAGTATGTGAAACATTCTCATAAGCGTCAGTATATAAAAAACAATGTGCGGCAAAAAATGCAATATTTATTTAGTTTCAAATAAGTTGACAATTTATCATCCTCTGAGAAGTTAAGAACTTGGGAGTCAATTTAAAATATTTCAGTTACACAATTCCATAATTGATACAGATAATATATTAAATAGTTTCTTCTCACGAATGAATAAATAAAAATTAAATAATGGAAAGAAAAAATGCAGAATGGAATCAAATATTTACAAATATGAAGATGTTCATTATTGATTTAACAGGTTTATTCATACGGTGCTTGTAGATCGGCTTACAATATAAAAAAAATATTCGATCAATGCAATTGCGTTCATCCAGTACGAGATACAGATTGTAAGATATATTCTTTTTTTTTTCAATTTCACTCTGCATCCTGCACATAACAAGCTAGGTAGAGGGAACTTGGGAAATTAGTGTTATGACACTGCGTTTCCATTAGGACACTTTCCACCGAATTCTGGAACATGCTTCTCGCGCTTCGTCTCAAAACCGAAGCAAAGAAATGAAAATATTAAACATTTCATTTCCTTTAGTCGGTATCAAACCCACAACGTGCCGCCTTTGTAGTCACATGTGCCCCTGTGCCACGACTGGCCTCAAGATTTGTTGTATCATTGAAATAATTTGATTGAAAACTGCTAGTAGTAGAATTACTAGCATATTCTTTTACACGCCTTATACCTTTCACAAGATTTGTTTAACTTTCTCGTTTATATTTCCAAATTGATTTATATTTTTCTACGGTAAAATACAGATTAGAAAGCCTTTTTTTTATTTATCAAAAATTCCATTTTTAAATGATCGGTGTTTATTTTTATAATTTATCAAAATATGTTGTTTTTAATGTAATTTAATATTAAATTTTTCAGATGAGAATATATACTGTAACTACACAGGCTTGAATTGTGTCGTTACTTACGAAGGTAATAACGAAGATACAGTTGTTATTCAAATATTTATACTATTTCGAATCAATAAGACATTATATAGTAATAATATTTTGTATAAGGGCCATACTCTCTGTTTAAGGGAAATTATGATATATATATATATATATATTATATTTTCGATAGGGACCTACTGAAAATGAATATTTCATTCTTCCTTAAATTTAATTTGATATTAATTTAATAATGTGTAATTTAGCATAATTTTCTTTTTACCCTGTTATTTTAGTTATGATAAAGTCCATTTTTAGGGTTCCGTATTTTTAAGGATTTCTTGTTCGTCTGACTGTCTGTCTATCAAGAGACTTTATTTCAAGAACGCTTGAAGAAATCGAGGTGAAATTCGAACTGTATACTCAGATCTACGACCCCATGATTTCTTGAAAAAGAAACATATTTCACATTTACTTAAAAAAACACTATATAGGGAATCAAACTTCATGAGGGACATTCGGTTGACTAAGAATTATGAAATTTGGCAGCTAGCATCTACAAGTAGTAAAAAAACAGAAAACTATAAATTTGTGGTTAATTTTTTAAAAATAATTGTCTTAAAAGGGAGGCAAAATTTGGAATTAAAGCTGCTAGTTCAGATGAAAGGGCTGTGGCTTTTTTTTTTTTTTTTTTTTTTTTTTTTT
>DWGR01001269.1:0-16808 GCA_018247715.1 Heliconius burneyi
TTTATTTTGTATTTATTGGTGTAACTCTAACAGAATAGTAACAATGGCTGATGCTGTGGTAGAGGGTAGACCAGCTACTCGTTTTTTCTGCCACGGGTGTCTTGTTGAATTTGAAGATGATCTGCAGGTAAAAATCAATAGTATTTTAGGACTATAAATCCAATACATTTATACTGGAATTTCCAATTATATTGATCATCCGCTACAGTATGCCAAGGTCACGTTTTAAAATTGTCGCATCCTAGTAGAACCTTTTGTATAATTAAATTTTATCAGCTTCTATTGGTACAACCGGTGTGAAATTATGATACGCACTTAGCTCGTGATAGTCAACAGTAATAATAAAATACTTATTACGTATTATTACAATATTCTGCAGAATTACACAAAGTTACATCATCGTAATATTGTTGTCTTTCATTTGATAAATCATTTTACATTTAAAATCGTAGGTACTTTTTAAAAAAC
This sequence comes from Heliconius burneyi, assembly GCA_018247715.1. Lineage (NCBI taxonomy): Eukaryota > Metazoa > Arthropoda > Insecta > Lepidoptera > Nymphalidae > Heliconius > Heliconius burneyi. Next base: position 469 of record DWGR01001269.1, read on the forward strand.
AAAATATTTATGTTACTTTCCATTATCAAAATGTAAGTTTTACGGAATTTTTTTATCTTTAATTGCGTATCAGTGATTGAAAAAAAGGAATAAAAGATGCCTTTGTACTACCTTTCCTATAACTTAAAATATAAGTTTTATACCATGTACATATATATCATCCTTGTAAATTCAAATATACTTAAAATATCTTAGTAAATAAACTTGTGGATCTTCTGAAATATTGGATTTTGAAAGGAAAACAAAAAATATATATTTATATGAATTGACACATGTAGTATGAGAAAAAAAATATTTCTATATTTGTTAAATTTTTAACTGTATAATTTTTTACATGCATTCTCCTACTGTGTAATATTATCTCTTTTTTACCCTACAGACTTCTTTGTGTCTTCTCCACACAATGTGACATAGTAAAGTGATATGTGCTCAATTGGCATGTTTGGGTCACCATTATCAAAGAACCATAGCATACCATATTTATTTAGATATTGTTGTGGTGGAATAATACAGTGTAAACATGTTTGTTGTGGGTTCGATTCCCACTTTGTAATGAATTATTTTCTTTTAATCTCTGGTAATAAGACAAAGTGGGGTCTTAAGTTAAGCCACTCAACATGGAATATCTCAAAAATTGGACAGTGCATGGGCAAATAGAGTGTTTACGCTTGTTTCTTTCTATCTGTGTGCTATATGTAGCATATAGGATGAAGTTATAAAATAAAATCTACATTTATATTTTTCAGAACTGTACATGCCCATACTGTGAAGGTGGTTTTATTGAACAGCTGGGTGAAGCAGCGGATGCTATATCCGGTGATGACTATAGTGATGCTGATATGAGTAACTTAGATGATTCAGATGAAGTCCAAAGAGATAGGGTAAATATTCATTATTATGTTTAAATGATAATTTAAAGTCTATATAGCAATGACAAAAGTGACTGCACTTTTTGATTAATTTTAAGTGGTTTTTTTTATTGAAAATAATTTTGACGCTATAAACAGTTTGTATAGACTGGTCATATATTGAATGGAAATATTATTACACACATTGCACATGCAGTTATAAAGTTAGTGTCATCTTTGAAGTATGTTTTAGAACTGAACTTATGATAGTTATAAGCAGGAAGAATCTTTAATATATTAATAAGAAATTTCATTAAAAATTGCAACAATAATTATTTATTATTTTAATTGAACATGTTAAGAAATCTTTTGATAAAATGTTTAGATCCTTTTCTGTGTCTATAGATAGATATTAGATATCATAGAAATGTTGAGGTTTTGCTTTTCATGTAAGATAAAGAAACAATTTAATTTCCTGTAATATTAGTTACATATGTATTATATTATTTAATTAAAAAAAAACAATTCTCACTGAGACACTTCTATTCACCACATTCCCTAGAATTCCTGTGGCGTGTTGAGTGGCGGAACTCAACGCCGCGTTTTGCCTCGTCAGTAGAGTGAGCAAAAGAAAATATTTAGTATTTTATCCTCGAGTGGAAAAATCAAACCTCTGACCGGTGTGCTTAGAGTAGCATACTTGTGCCTCTGCGCTATGACAGCTATACGAGTATGTTAATCTTTACGGTTAACGATACACAAATACATGTGTAAATAGTTGTATAAATTTTAATTTAGAATTCGTAGCCAAAAGGTGAAATTAAATGATAAAGTACGACAAAACGCCAATTTCATGTGTAAATATGGTTAACTAAAATGTTTTGCAATCTATTATATATATTAATTACGTGTCACGTTCTTTGTCCTCGGTGCAGTTTGATTCAACCTGACAGATAGGGATAGCTAGTTTTATTACAAATTATTATTTGTTTATTATTGATAGTAACAGTATTTTGGATTGTCTGTAAACTTCAAACGATTTTAAACAGATGACGATGTCTGTTGTCACGCTATGTTATCACCAATACATAATATAAAACAAAGTATATATTAATAATTAATAGTAATTCAGTGTATTAAGTAAATAATTCAGGTATTTTGGTAGTTCCCGCCGCTCCGTACCCGTTTAGTAGTTCGCTGTGTGTTCCCGGCTTAGAATAGGACCACCCTGGTACTGGCGGTGTCGTAAGAGGCGACTAAAGTACGATTGGGAGAGTCACGTCGCCATCAATGGCAAATCGCATGGGCAGACTCGATCATTACCACCCCCGACATTTAAAACCGGCGTGAAGTAGCGGCTTTATGCCACTGCGTTTCGCATTAGGTAATGCCGGGCTCCGGCGCCCAACCAACTTAAAAGCTGACAACGCTCCAGTAGCTCCTCGGGTGTTACGAGGGGTCGTGGGCGGTGGTGATCACTTACCATCAGGTGAACCGTACGCTCGTTTGCCGTGTCTTTTTCCATAAAAAAAAAGTTTAAGCGGGCGAAGTCGCGACCGGGTCACTTGTATCATACAATTTTCATATTTTCATAAAGCAATATGCTTTATCATTATATATAGAAAAAAAAATACTGTGTATTACAATAATTTAAACATAAACAAATGTGTAAGAATTAGTAATTTCATTTATTAATATTAAATAATTATATTTTAGTTTCAGAGTACACCTCCAATGTTGAATGATTTAGCATTTTTAATGTCCGGTGGCCGTTTACGGTAAGTTATTTTTAGCTTTGATTAGACAACAATCATTTAGATATATATGACATAGCTATTACACAAATTTTTCTCAGTGGTAGAAATCCTACCGCAGCCAATGGATCATCAACCACTGACGCACCTAACACGGGCGCAGCGAGGTGGCCTACCTTTATGGAAGAGTTTGTATGGATGATGGGCGGTGGCGGGCCTCCATCTGGTGCCATGACTGCTGTAGCACCCTTTGTCCTGGTGGGCGCCCCGGGAGACTATGTGTTTGGGGGAGATGGTACGATGCCACATATGTTTGTATATACTAATTTTGTAATAAGGTAATGAAGAGAATGTGATGTATGTCGATTCAATTCCTACTATTGAGTATATTTGTTTGTATGAAGTTATGCTACTCAATATTCTCATGGAGGAGCTTGTAAGGATAATAGGTCCGAGCGGCCTCGAGCTGGCCCACCTTTTGTACTGGTCAGCACATTGGGCGACTGTCTGTTTGGAGGAGACTGTACAATATATATTTGATTACCTATCGACGTACCCGCGGCTTCAATAGCTTAAACTTATTGTTATATTATAGCCAAATTGAACAATTTTTCTTACATTAATTGTAGCTTATGTGTTATTCTGATGTATGATGTATAAAAAGTGGAATAGGCATCCATTCAACATGGGAAACTCACATATTATTAAAGAGGAGGATAGCAATTGCTTATTTTGAAAACAAAAAAATTAATACGTATTATTGCACATAACATTATCGCAAGTGTCTGCCCACACTACAATGAGGTTTTTCGTACAGTAGGGCTGTTATGTTGTGGCCGCATTGAAGTTAGGCTTCTGAACTTTTGCATATTGTATGTATAATCGAGAGAAAAATAATCAAAAGTAATTACCTGTTTAATTACCTAATAAAATTAGGTAATTAAACATTAACCTTTTTAAAGTCGTGGCGCAGAGCAAGCGCAAGCGTGTGACTGTAAGCGCGTAAATATTTAAAATGTTAATTTCCTAGCTCTCTTAAAGAGGCCAAGTATGCCTCCAAAGTTCGCCGGAAGGTGGGAAGCGAAAGTATCTTAATGGGAACGAGTGTTTTAACATTAATTTTCCATGTTCTCTCTGTCAACCCTGTTATGTGTGGGTACATAAAAAACTTTATTAAATAGAAGATCTAATCATTCAAAAGCAATAAAATTAACAATTTAACGATGACATTTCAGACCTCGACGCAGTAGTGACTCAGCTCCTCGGTCAATTAGAACACTCTGGACCACCTCCGCTACCCCAAGACCAGATAGCCGGCCTGCCAACAGAAAAAGTGACGGAGGAACAGGCCAATGCTAATACAGCATGTTCGGTCTGTTGGGACAATTTCCAATTGGGTTTGTATTTCTTTACTATAATAGATGAATTAGGTGAATTAAAACTTTCTGGACTCAACTTGCAATTAGGCTTACATATTTTGCTGTAAATATTTTAAATGTTGATGTAGGTGAACTGAATACCTTGCTCTTTAAGGCTTTGCCATACAACCTCATGTCTGAGGCTATTGAAAGCCTTGGCGTAGTCTATAAAGGCAATGTAAATAGTTTTTCTGTATTCATTATATTTTTGTATTAGCTGTTTAATAGTATGTATATGGTCAATTGTGCTGAAATCTTTCCTGAACCCCGCTTGTTCCACAGGTTGATTTTCGTCGAGCTTAACAGAGATTCTGTCCATTGACTAGCGATGCTGCCAGTATATAGAATCTCGTTAAATATTTTAGTTAGTATTCGGCTTAGTTCTGTAATTACAGAACGAAATTATGAGACGAACAATTGTTCCTCTCATAATTTCGTTCGCGATTCTATCTGGGCCAGGGGCTTTTTCCATTTTTTGACTTTTTACAGTTTTATCTACTTCCGATACTAATATTTCTGGTATATCTTAATTTTTATCTATTATATGTTTCTGGTTTTATCCACTATCATGTGTGATTATGCTTGATTGAGTTGAATAAAATAGGCGATAATAGTTTGTTGCTATATTTTGGATTGAGCTCCGAGTAGTAGTTAGCACTTCATTGCCTCTTAACTTGGGTATCCAATCCTTCCCCTTTTCCCGAAGTTCCTTGAGCGCTTTTTTTGTGCCTCCTGTTTTGTTGATGTGATTTTCTAAAATTTTATTTCTTCTGATTTTTCTATCTTTCCTCATATTTTCACGAATCTCTTTGCTAAAGTTAGATATTTCTTTTTGGTTATTTTTCTTATCCTTTTTTGATACCAATTTTCTTCTGTCTTCAATTAGTTTTAACGTTTTAGCGCTAAGAAAGCTTTCTTTACTCTTGTTTGTCTGTGTTCTTGCCTGTTCTATGAGCTTATTCTCTATTTTTTTATATTTTTCACTTAGATCCATATCTGAATCAACAGCTTCCATCAGTTCTTCTATTGTGTTGTCTGTGTTCATTTGTGTGTTAATTTTGTGCATAAAGTTCATATTAGTTATTTTTTCTCTAAGAGCTTTTGGATCTTTTTCATTAAGGCAGCTGCGTACCATACAATGGTTTGTATTGAAGTTTACGTTTTGTATTATTCCCGTATCGCTAAATGCCCTAGCTTTGTTGGTTATAATGTAATCGATTTCGTTCCTTATCCTTCCATCTGGAGATATCCAAGTCCATTTTTTCTTAGGTTTTTTACGGAACATATAGTTTAGAAGTCCTAAATTTTCCTCGAGTAGGAACTCTACCAGTTTTTCTCCATTTTTACTTCTTTTGCCCCTTCCATATTTACCTATTATAGTAGGCGTCCAGATACCCGGGGAAGAACACCCCGGGTATCTGGACGCCTACTTGGGCATTGAAGTATCCCATGATCACCAAATTGTTTTTGGAATATTTTTCGGTAACTACACGTAATTGGTCGTAAAATTTTTCGAAGTCTGTTTTTGTTGCTAATTCTGTCGGAGCGTAGACTTGGATGACTGTCCATTTTTTCTTGTGTTTTGGTAAGTTGAATTAACGCCATTTTATCTGAGATCCCTTCAAACCCAATTATCTGGCTTTTGAGTATTGACTTTACCAGGAATCCAACCCCTCTGTGTCCGGCGACTTCGCCCTTGTAGTACATCATATAATTGTTTCTCTCTTCTATTCCTTCTCCTTTTCTCCTTATCTCGCTTATGCTCAGGATGTCCCACTTGATGTTCTCGATAGCTAACTCTAACTCATGCAAACTTTCCGGTGTTCTCAATGTTCGTGTGTTAAGTGTACATAGGTATAAATTGCTTCGTTTTTTATCCTTTTTTTCAGTATAGGATATATTTGGTAGATATGTTGGAGGGTGGTGGTCGGCTTCCCCCACGGTGACCGGCCGGATTGGGGGACGAGGTATTGTAGTTTTTATTTTGGTTGCCTTTGTTGTTGCATCTGTGTGTTGTTTCCGGTCGGAGGAAGCTTCTACCTCGTTTTTTTGCATCTCTGACATCGAGGTGGATCTTCCACGTACAACAGATGAAAGTAAGCTTGGCTTAACTAATTCCCTTGTTGTAGTTGGGAGCTGCTTTTCATTTTCGCCGTTCAGGTTTTTCGTATTTGGCTTTTTCTGAGATGTGGTTGGTGATCCTGTTGTTGTTTCTCTCTTCCTTTCTTCTCGGTTAGAGTTGGTTGGTTTTTTCACTATTAGATTATCGTATTTTATGAACGCTATATTTCCATTTTTTCGTTCCGCTTCTACTTTCGACTTTAGTTGTTTGCATATTTCCAGAACTTCTTTAGGGAAGTCTTCATTGACATGCACGTTTGGAGGAAGGTTACGCTTGTTTCTCAAAATAGCTTGCTTTTTCCAAGATGTTGTTAAAGATATTATTATCGGACGATTCTTTTCAAATTTTGACCCAATCCTATGAATGTTACTTATTTCTTGACCAGCCAACGGTATTCCTGAATCTTCTATAATATCCTTTACAAAATCCACCAACTCAAACGTTGTCTTTCCCTTTTCATCGATGCCGAAAAGAACTAGATTATTCCTTCGTTTTTCCTTCTCTAAAAATGAAATTTTTTGTTCCAAATTGCCGACTTTACTTTTAAGATTATTGTTTTCTTCCATTAATATTTTCAATCTTTCATCTAAGGCCTCCATAACGTTTTTTGTTATTGTTGATGTTAATGCTATTGTTTGCTCATTAAACTTTTCGTTTATTGTGGCGAGTAAAATTGCCGTTTGTTTTTCCATTTTTTGTTGGTGAATTGACGTTATATAGTGGCAACACTAGAATTGATAGTAGCCTTTTAAATATGTTGGCACCACTTTTGATAGTCACCTTTGATTATCAAATGACAGATGTCTCTGGCATGACAAGTGATAGTTTGGTTGGGTTGGCACTACCTGTAGTCTTGATGTCTATGGTGCCTGTGCTTAATTTTGAGGTTATAACGATAAATACTTTAGTTGGACAGAATCACACAAATATACAGTTGTTTCACTGTAACTTCTACTGAAACACTATTTTGGTTTGATCTTCTGAAGATTTCACTGTAGTATGTCTGATTTTTCACTTTTTGCACTGATTAGTTAAAAATGTTTACAAGAGCTCTCTTGCGTACGTGCTTATCCAATCCATCCGGAACCGGTAAAATGATGACTCTTTATTACTATATCAATAAAATATGTAGTAAGAAAAAAGCAGTCGTGGCGCAGGGGCACAAGGTGTAACTGTAGCGAGACGATTGTGAGTTCGATCCCAACTTGGGGTAATAAATTATTGTGTATTAATATTTTCATTGATTTATTCGTGCACCCAGCCAATAGCAAGCCCGGCGTTGAGTTTCGACACACGCAGTGCTTCGAAAAATTCGGACATAAAGTAGAAAACGGAGTGTCTTAGTATAAGGTTCTCTCTGCCTACCCTGCTGAGTGCAGCGCGAGGTACAGCGTGAAGGATTTCGATTTTAAGAAAAATCCTAAAATGAAATCAGTGTATGACTGTATTGTACAATCAATAATAAATATCGAAACATCTATTCTCAGGTGAAACAATATCTCGCTTGGAATGTGAACACGTGTTCCACCAGACCTGCATCACACCCTGGCTCCAGCTCCACGCCACCTGTCCGATATGTCGTAGATCACTCTTGCGCCCTGAGGAGGTGTCCACAGCGGCCACTACACCGGCAACTGCTACTACTGCAACCACTAGCAGAACTACTTCTAGTGCCACACCCACTACTACTACTATTGGTGAAGGACAGATAAGGATATGTATGTAGATTTTTTTTTAATATGTAAAGTGTTATTGTATATTTAGGAAAGAAAAATACTTTAAATAAATTATAAGATTTTAAATATATTGGGATGGATTGAAAATGGTGCAAATTCAAATTATTCTATGCTTGAACTTTAATGTTTTCTTAAGGAGGTACATATGTGGTTTTAGGTATATTTTTTATTTACTTAATTTATGACTGATGACATTTGTTGTATGTTGTCCAGAAAAAAAGATTTTCTTTAATATTCATAGTTCATAAAAATTAGGATAAGCATTGACAAAGTGTTTGCTAAATTTTATTTCAATAAAAAGTATTTTGAATTTACACACTATTATTTGATGTTTGTTCTGCATGTAAAAGGACACAACAGAGGACCTAATGTTAAAAAAGGAAATAAAAAAGTTACACACACATTTAGCCGGCCAAATGGAGGGTTTAGTTTTATAACAATGCATAGCCTAGTTTTCATCCAATTTTCAGGACATTGCCTGGTAGCTTAATCTGGTTACTTGAGTGAGTAGGTGAAACTAAGTCACTTCTCCCAGTGGGAAATGCACCCACTGTCGCGTTTACATTTAGATACAGTGTGGCTGCGCTACAAAAACCTTTTTATTAATACTTCCTTATTTATCCCACAGCACCTCATGTAATCATACGACAAGCACTCGGTCTCCATCCCGGTGTGTTCCGAAGATTCCAAACCCAGTTGGACTCATTCAATGACACCAGTACATCCTCATCACCGGCTTCCACTATCATTACTGGTGGAATATGGGCACCGCAGAACAGGTCCGGCAATTCCACTGGATCCAACTCCTCTGTCAACAACGATAGAGATCGACAGTACAACACTGATATGGATTGTGACTAAGAATCTGTGATAGTGATGTCCTGTGACATGTGATGTGACTAGTGTTGCCAGCTACCAAAGGGATATGCTTATTTTGGTGTATTTATATTGACTTGTTTTGTTTGTAAAAGTAAATGAGAGACAGTCATGAATTTTTTTATTTAGTTGTGATGTTTAAAATGTTGGCAACACTGTGATGGGAACTTGGAAACATTTTTGATAGTTGCTATTTAAATCTTTGTTGTTTTCTTAATAACAATCACTTAATTATAGAAGTCTTATTTAGTGATTTTTACAAAAATGTGCAAAAATTTTATTTAATAATTGAAAATTACTTCTTTTATTTATATTACCACACTGTAAATTATTATTAAGTAATCATTTATAATTTAAATGGTATAGTCATCAATTGTATAGCGTTAATTTATATAAATTTATATACATTTTTCACAGTGTATCCCGTACACAGCTGGGTAGGCATATTAATATAAATTTATTATCTTTGTCACGGACTGTCTTACTGTTTGTCCAGTTCATACAGATATATTGTTGCTTGTATATATAGAATTAAAGTGATTTGTGATACCTTTAATTTCTTTTAAAGCATATTTGGTTTAAAAAAAATAAACCATAAATTTTGTAGCAAAAATAAAATGCTACAAAACTGACAGCATGCAGCCTTGAGGAACACCAGCGTTCACGGGCATAAGTTTGGAGCAAAAACCGTCGACAGTGACCTTGATGCTGCGCCCAGTGAGAAAACCTGCGATCCATTTGCATAAATTCACAGGAAGCCCATAGGATGGAGGCTTAGCAAGGAGCGCCCCATGCCACACTCGATCAAAGGTCTTCGCCATGTCCAAACTAACTGCCAGGCCCTCTCCCTTACTTTCAATAGCCGCAGCCCAACAGTGGGTTAGGTAAATCAGAAGATCACCGGTTGAGCGACCATAGCGGAATCATATTGACGGTCATTAATCAATCGGTGATCCTCTAGATAAACCAAGAGCTGGCTATTGATGATGTTCTCCATGATCTTTGAGAGTAGGGAGGTGATGGCAATAGGCCTGTAGTTAGATGGATCGCAAGCATCGCCTTTCTTTGCAATCGGGTGGATAAGAGCGCTCTTCCATTCCATTCCACAAAACTTTTGGTATCTGTAAAGATTTATACCTTCTTTGATTATTAGTGAAAGTACATTTCAGTTAGTGAAAATGATTTTTTATGTTTGTTTTCTTAAATAATAATTTTTCATGAATACATTTCAAATAGTAACTGTTGCCAATATGAGGCATAATTTAAGATTTAAACACTGTTGAAACCTCAAGCAGCTAATTTACTACGGTAGTTTTCTATATAGCTTTACCACTTAGGTATATTGTGTAAATTATGTAAATATTGTAATTATCTGCTTCAGTTGATGTATTAAAAATTTTTTGGATGACATGTACTTTTAATTTTTAGTTTTATCAGCATATAATGCTGGTTAGCTAAATAAATTACTCAATTCACTAATATAAATATATTATAATACACATACATTCAGACAGTATGACAGATTCTTTACAAGAAAATAAAAGATGCATAAAGAATAAAAGTATGTATATAATGTTTTAAATGGACTGTAATACTGTCATGACTGTCTGTTGATTGTTTAATCTAGTTTGCTTCCGTAATTACTTCCTTAAACACAAATATTCCATAGAAATATATAAAATATTTTTTTTTTCAGCCCATTAAAAAAATATTTTTTTATAAGCTATAACTTGACGAAAAAAAATTAATATGATGTATAAAAAGCAATGTAGATTGAAATTATATATGTTGATCATACAGTATGGTTGACGAGTGGTGGCCGCTCTGTTGTTAGAATTTCTTAAGTTTCCCTAAACTTTTTTTGTTGTTTATATAAAGAAAATATGTAACAAAAACTTAAGGTAAATCCTAAAATCAAATTTGCATTGCAGCCATCTCACAGCTAACTTCATGGTAGCCACAACTTGTTGACCGACGACGATATAGCTCGGTCAGCTTATGCAGCAGTGTAACAATATATTGAAATACCACAAAATGACGAAATATCTTAAAATTAAAATATAATTTAATACTACATGGAAAGTGATTGTAGCTTCTTTTTTGGAAACAGTAAATTTTGGAGTGATTTGTTTAATCAGAAACATGTATACAACAATATTTTAATTGAATCTCCTTTTGACATTAATATTGTACAATCTCTTTATATTCTTATTACCCGTAACATAAATAAAAAGATGTAGACGTTTCATAAATAAAAAAAAACATGTATAAACAATATATTACAAACAATAATTTGTTGTTCCTTTTAACATTACAATTACAATGTAAATTCAAAATATATTTAAATTTAAAATATCATGTAAGAGCCTACAGAAGCGAAAATCCTAAGATTTTTGACATTTCTGGACTGTTATTATAATAACAGTCTAGAAATACAACCTTAAGATCGAAAAATATACAATTCAAGATATAAGATTCAAGACAGAAAAATATTTTTGAAAGTGTATAAAAATCTATGGCAGACTCTGAATGAATTATTTTAAATTTCTATCATTAGTTTCATTGCACAGAAAAAGGTTTAAGACACAAAAAGATATTCTGAAGTTGAAAAATTATACGACTTTTTTTCTTAAATCTTAGGATTTTAGGTTTACATCACATTTGTGTGTATATAAATCAGTCCATTTCACTACTACAAATTATATTTTGTAAATATTTTATGCACATATTGAAATGCGGTTGTTCAACGAAACTACATCATTCACATGTTGCTAAAAAATAGCTCTAATTATAGTTCCTATAATAAAAGTTATATTACTTGTTCAGAATGCTCTACTGGTAGAATGTTTTGCTCACAGAGAGGTCAATTAGTTTTTAATTGATGTTATATTAGCAAACATATGCCGACACATTTCTACTAACTAACATATATCATTTAAAAATAAATTAACATTTTCATTTGCTTCTTTTTTGATAAACCAAGAGGGTTGTTAAATTTTTTGCTAAATACACTGTAGTTGTAATATATTTTTATAGTAAATAAAACGAGCACAAACTATTTCTATTCATTATATAAATAAGACATTAGCTGGTAGAGCATTTTTATAATGCATTTCAAATTTTAAATCTAACGAATACACAACACCAAAGACTGATGTCTTAGTGCTTTAATACACCTAAAGAGGTAAAATTTGAAATTGTATTTTATTAGAACACAAAGCAATTGTACCTGTTCGGTTACGGTAGATATATTTAGTGACATTCCTTAGACGTGACGTAATTATACCTAAGTTATTTAAGTGACGCCATATTGTGCGTAATCAATTAGTTTTCCTTAAAACACAATTTACATTATTGTTACCATTTAATAATATTGCGCATAATTTGTGTTAGTTTTGTTTAAAACACTTATTTATAATAAATAGGTAATAACTAAAGATGTTATTTGATGCATAATCTTGGAAATTACTACTTGTTCAAACTTTCTTTATTAGATAGTTGATTTTTCGTAGTCGCAGATAAAAACTAATATTAAATTTAAAAAAATGGTATAAAGTGACATCTTCTGGATAATCTTTTTTGTATATTGGGTATTATAAATTATGCAAAATATGGTGTCATTTTGTTAATAATGTATGTAACGTGAGTATACATTAAACTTGTATAGAACACACGGGTTAGGTATATTTTTGTCATTTCATGTAAAAAGTGAAACTGAATCCGCTTTCTTTGGATAATATTTTCAAATTACCCCTCAATGATCAAATAGATACAGTTTTGAATCAAGCCACTTTTAATAATATATACAGTGTGAATAAAACAATTTAAAATTTTACAATACTACTGAATCTATAGATATTAGTATAATATGCCACAATGGCATCGCTTAAATCAGTTGTAAACGATAAATTATTAAGCGGAATCACAACCCAAAGCCATTTTTAAATTATTTGAAGTCTGAAAATGAATGTGTATAGACATATTTATTTTCAACAAGTGCATACAAGCAAAGTCATGCTAAAGTATAAGTTCTTCTTCATACAATGTATATAAAGATTTAACCTTATTTTACGAACATAATACTTACAATTTGGAAATATTAATGAAATGCTTAATAGATAGTCTCTAAAACAAATGTTCTCACTTTAAGTAGAATTCTACTTAATATTATATGAATAAAAAATATAATTTGTTTTAAAATCTTATAAAGCCTTTTTGTTTTTTATTAAATTGAAATAAATGAATATTAAAACTAAACTATTTTAATCGGATTAATCGCGTATATTTGGGATAATAGGTTTTTAGTAACCCGACGTTTCGAACACTTGACAGTAGGCTTGACGGTTGGTTACAGGTAGACTGAGGTGGCATTCATTGGCTTAGAAATGAAGTTATTATATACGTGTGTCCTATATATGTTTTGTGTACAGTAACAATATGATGAACTGATAACCTTAACTTAGAGGCAAAGAAAAATATACGAAAAAAAATTCTAGTATATAACGCGTCATATACCTAATGTGTACAGTTGCAGTCTTACAGATTATACATATGGAAAATGTATTTAAAATTTTCAAAATAAAACAATGCGTTTCATATCTGTGTTGAGTAATTCTTTTATTCCTTCCCCTTTTTATAATAAGTAATTATAATTTAATTATTTCGTGTTGAAATGTGTTTATATTATAGACAGCTTTACTCAAATCAAATCAGCTTCATGCTGTATCCCGCACACAGCAGGGTAGGCAGAGGGAACCTAGTGCTAAGACACTCCGTTCCCCACTTTCTGTCGCATTCTGGAGGCATTGCGTATTGAGTAGCAGAACTCAACGCCGCGCTTTGCTTCGACACCAGAGCGAAGAAATAGAAACATAAACGTAGATAACAAAAAATATGTCACTTCCTCGAGTGGGGATCGAACCCACAACCGTCATTTTACAGTCACACCCTTGTGCCGCTTCGCCACGACCTCCTCTACTCGCTTACTCGCAGCTTTACTCGTTTTCTAATAATTATATGTGACAATATGGGTAATTATATAATAATCGTCATGTCCGTCAGTGGAAATATAAGAGGAGATCAGTAAAAGATCGCTAGTGTAGCAATCTTCTAAAACATAGTCGACGTTTAGATGTTCATTATACGAGTATGTAAGTAGAGGACGTTTAACAACAACTGGCAACTACTACTAGCCTTTGGTGATGTATCTTTTCTGAATTCTGCCCCATTTGGCATGATGCATAATGATTAATAATAGTTTTTAGAACCTCTTGGTAAAGAAGATAAATTATCTTATCCAGTACCATTGTGGTTATTTGTATGAATTTAAGACTGCAAGGTGGGATTACGGTTTAGCGGTTTTTTAAATAAACAAATGCCAATTTTATTTTTCCATATTTATTATTATATACAAGATGCATCCGCTGAGAAAACAAGTTTGTAAATATATACCTACGCACCGTCGTGGCGCACGGGCACAGGGTTGCGACTGTAAACGCGACAGTTGCGAGTTCGATTTCCACTCGGGAGAGTAAAATACTTAATATTTTCATTTCTTAGCTCTAGTTACAACGCAAAGCGCGGTATTGTGTTCCGCCATTCAACACGCATTACCTCCATAATATGGCGGAAAGTGGGAAACGGAAGAGTTTTAATAGGAACGGAGTGTTTTAATACTAGGTTCCCTGGATCCCTCTGCCTACCATCCTATGTGTGGGATACAGCTAGAAGCTAAAAATAAACACCTACAAACATAATATAACCTCATTGCTTAGAATAACGTTTTATTTAAAAAAATATTTCACTAACCTTTAGTAAATTCCAAGATTCCTAGCCCGCGGGCGAGCAGATGGTATATATTTCTTTTTGCCAAGTTAAGAAAGTGTCGGTCAGTGGCTCCAGGTAGGCAGATGCGCGGCCACGTGCGTCGGGTGGGTCAGTAACTTGGCACCACCTGATGCACTCTGTATCCGTTAGATTACTTCTATTCTATCTATTAGTGATAGTTTTATTACCTTTGATATATGTAGACGACAGTAAATTATGTTTATTATGATTTGGAGTATAAATAATATTGTACGTTAATGAGAATTTATAATATTTATACATTTATAAATATTTCATAATTTGTTCTTAAAAGGTTCAAAAATTTGTTTTGAAAGTGGTTTGGAATTTAGGAAGATTAGAATATTAATCATGCGATAATAATAATATAGGTATAGTTAAAACACTTTAAAATGCACGCTTTTCTACACCAAGTTTAGGTATAACTTGTGTACAGAATGTGCGCCATGAGCCTAAATTCGAATGGTTTATTAGAAACCTCTGAAGAGTTGCAATATTCTGGTCCTCACTCCATGATCGTTACAGCTCATTGATACCATAATATTGTATTGTTTCCTAAGCTACGTATAAATGTCCAGTTTGATGATGATGCATGTATTAAAACTGGTTCAAATTTAGATTCTTTAGATTTTATTACATACTTTGTTACAGCTCGACTTCGACATAAGAAGGGATCTTTGTTGTTTCGTACTATTCTTTGTAGGAAAAGTCCTATAAGGATAAACATTGTCAAAATTAACGAATTTAATCATTTGTTTTTAGACCGCATTAGGTAGAGTGAGTTCTTAATTGTTTGATTCTTTTTTTCATTTATTGTGTTTTTATTGTTACTAATATTATTATTTTTATAAATTCATATTTTGCATTCTCAACTCTCTGTTAAAACAATCCGAAGATTATAAGCTTAACAGAGAATTACATTTAAAATCTAAATAATCTTGTAAAGTTTATTTTCAAATACTTGCGTTACCATTTATACCAGCAACAAGATTAATATTATTATAATCACTTAAGTCGTTTGCTCAACTAAAAGTAATGGTATCTGTCGATGTCTTTGACTCGAACGGCAAAATAATATAAAACGGCCCGAGCCCGAAGCAATTAACACAAAGGTGCGTGCGCAGCTGACAGCGCACCTGCCGCCATCTTTGGCATTTCTTTACTTTTTTTTCGCTATCGAGTTATTGGCCTATTTTTTACGGCGCAAGATGGCCGACAGCTGACGCCCGCGCCTGTTGTTGTAAAACCTTTGTTGTACGTTGGGACTTGGTGATTCTTGAGATATCTAGGAGACATCTGTCTGAGATTGAAAGGCTACGCCAGGTGGGATGCGATAACAATGCTTTTAGTTAAGAAGATCTTACTGATACTGTCAACAGATTAAACTATATAAGTTTTGTTTTGTTATTGGCTGATATGTTTTCTATTTAACTAAAAAAATATCGCATATGAAATGTTGGTAGGTAAATTATGAAATTTTATTTTATTTAATAAGCTTTTGTTACTTTTGCAATAAACAACCTAGTTTTGCAACATTGTACAGGGTTTTGAGTCGAAGCCACCTGTGTGTTATAATTAGAGCCTACTGATACTGCATAATAATACGCTTTACAGTGTCTGTGTGTCGACGACAAAGGGTAAATTGGATCTGCCAGTCCCGAACGAGGGACCGATCCAAGTTGAACTGTTTTCGTATTCGAATTGAGTTGATTTTGAAAGTCTGCTGGAAAACCTTAAATATT
>DWGR01001270.1:0-16807 GCA_018247715.1 Heliconius burneyi
TTTTTATATTTATCTACTGTTTTATTGTGTGATATTATATATATATATATATATATATATATATATATATATATATATATATATATATATATATATATCACATTACGACCCGTCGTAGAGCAGGGGCATAGAGTGTGCATTCGATTCCCACTAGAGGAGATGAAATCGCTCTGGTGTCGAAGCAAACGCGGCGTTGAGTTCTGCCACTTAACACATAGCTTGAAACTGATTAAACTACTCGTATACAGTACGGAAAAGTTACTCAGAAGGACTGAGTAACATATCAATTTCTTAGTTTTCAACTTCTCGCCTACTTAATAGGATTGCGTGTTAAATGGTTGTTTTAATATTTTACATAATCAAACCGGGGAGACCTGTTGCACTCACCACAGTTTCATGGAGACTAATGTCTCTAATGCGCTATTTTAATAAGATATATCTCGTATTTCAAATATAAGCAAGCTTGTGATGCTATTCAAAGTTTTAAAATATATATAATCTCTTTATTCCAAAGGGTATCACCAAAATCCGCTTCGTAGTTTAGCATAAAAATCGAACAACAGGCAAAATTAAGTAATATCATCTCAGCTTCATTATATAAGCTTCTGTTATTTATATAAAGACCTATAAACTTGATACTTATATAAATGTACAGAATTGACTCGTGTTACATTTTTGTTATACATATGTATAGATAGACATAGAATATAGAGAAGACAGCAAGTAACCTAATATAAAAAATATTTTCTGCCTAATGATTAAAATTGATTTCTGCATTTTTGCATCTCTACATTTACATATAAAATTATGAAGCGAAGTTAAAATTAGTATCAAAAGGTTCTTTACGCTCTTAAAATTCATACAAAGAACTGTTTCCTGTCTCGATAACAAGTGTGCATACACAATGCCATATTTTTAAGGTTCCGTATTTGAAAATTTAAAAACGGAACACTTATTGGTTCACTTTGTTGTCCATCTGTCATATTCACTATTCATCTTAAAATTAATATCAAATATTCAGTTCTATGGATCTTAGATACAGCATAATTAAAATATGTAATTAATTGAAATGAAATATTAAAAACTGTATTTCAAAATGTATATAGGACTTAAATTGAAAAAAATATTTACTGACAAGCTGTTTGAAAGCTCAGCCGTTTAAAATGATGTAGCGTTTTTCATGAAACTATTTCGTAATTTCATTACATTTTTTTTAGGGAAAAGGAATGTACTTATAGTAATATGCTATGGACTCTAAAGTTATGCCTTTATAGATAAATGTTTCTAATCTTTATATTATCCTTACTTATGTTATTGAAAACTTTGTAAGTATACAGATAAGTTAAAGCTTAAGATTACTGACAAGAAAAAAATAATTTTATAACGTCCGTGTATGGTAATATTTGGTAGGCAAAAATGTGACGTTCTAACAACTATATGCCACAAGTCACTAAGTGAATTACGTAGTGACCTATCACTGAATTTCTCGCCAATGTATTCTATATAAATCAATATAGAATACAATAGTTCAATTACACTTAGTTATTGCGGCTAATCAGATATAGCTGTGGTTACTCGTGTACCTAATAGACATGGCCTTATTAATTATTATGTTAATGTATTGATTAATCAAACACTCGATTGGTTATGCAGTAGGATTTTAATTAAGTTTAGTTTATATAAGTATAAGTTAGTGTATTTACCACTATATAGGCCGTCGTGACGCAGCGGCACAAGGGTGTGACTGTAACACGACGGTTGTGGGTTCGATCCCCACTAAAATATTTATTTACATTTATATTTTCATTTCTTCGCTCTGGTGGCGAGGTAAAGGGCGGCGTTGAGTTCCGGCACTCAACACGCAATGCCTCTAAAATTTGGTGGAAAGTGGGAAGCGGAGTGTGTGAAAACTAGTAAAACTTTTGATATAATAATTCTTCTTCTTTCTTCTTTAGTGTAAAAGTGTACATTATTTTACATGTCATTCAAATAAAGATGTTTTCTATTCTATCATTAATTAAATACTGAAAGAAAAAAGAAAGGTACACACTCAACTGATATTATAGATGAAATGTTTTTACAGTTGATTGTTTTTGTCATGTCACGCAAAACCCATTGCACGGAATCGTGTGTAATTTGTTAAAAAGTTATATCTTGGGTAGCTTATATCATAAAGTTAACGAAAAATTTAGATATACCAATATTTTCTTCTTGCCTACTATTAGTTTACCTAATCAAAATGTGCTAAAGCTCCCCTTTTAAAACTACCAGTTTAATTTTACTCAACACATTTCTAGATTCAGATACACAGAGACTTGCCTAAAATAATTTTCTAATGTAAATTTTCCTTTCATATTCCCTACCAAGTAATCAAACTTTTGATCGAACGGAAAACCCTAGCTGGGTTTTCCTTTCCCTTAAGCTATATTCTACAGTCATAATCAAGTCTTAGTGGCGCACCTGTTGCAAAAACCAAGTTAAAATTAAGTACCTCCATATTACCAGTACTGCCAGTCAATTTTGAACTCTATTACATGGTATCTAATATAGAATTTACTACAGAAATTTCAACATTTCGGTTGTTGAATATAATATCGATCTCTGTTGGAAAGACTGGCATTGTGTTGCGAACCCTACTGAAAATTAGGCCACGGTTTGTGGATTATAAATGCGATTAAAATATTTATGCTGTGGTCTTTTTATAGTTCATGATTATTTATGTAGACTAATGGATAATATTTAATTATCTGAAAACACGATGTATCTATATATTTAAGAATGTTAAGAATGTAGTTATGAACTCCAGAATTAGGCAGAAAGTGGGGAACGGAGTGTCTCAACACTATGTTCCCTCTATCTACCCTGCCGTGTGCGGGATAAAGTGTGTATAAGAAAAATAATGGTAAAATTGCATGATAACAAAGCTCACAAACGAGCTAGCTCATTGCAAAAGTGTGCTGACATGATATAATTTACCCAAATTTAAATAGTGCTGTATTATTTTACAAATCCTTTAAGTGTATTGTTTTCTTTAAGTGTCCATTACTTTATTGAAGCAGCAGTTTCACACACTTGAAATGAAATATATCTTCCTAGAATAAAAAACACTAAAACTGTGGATATATGGATAAAAAAAAGAATACAAGAATGATACATTGCGTACGGACGGTCGAGTCGTTTCGCCCCATGTTATATTCTTATTTATGGTGACACACGTGTTTGTGACCGAGATAGGGAAAATATAAAATAAAAGAGACAAGCAAAGTGGTTAGGACAATGGCATTATTTTTCAGAAATCTTTTTTATATAAAAAGTGATGACCTTTTTACGAGTCTCGTGCTAAAAATTTACTACTATCTTTTGTACTACATTGAAGTGGGTTAATATGAGAAGTTCTTTAACCTGATTCATATTTTCTTTTTAATAAAAGAATGTTAATAGCAATAATATACTAATCTCGTTTAGACATAGTCTTCTGAGGCGTATTTGTTGACGGAATTTACATTAGGCGACACCATTGTTTGATAAGTTTAAAGAAAGAAAATTAGGCTGTGGTTTTTGAATACACACAATACCTACATATTGATAAAAATGCTGAAAAACATTAAATAATTAAAAAATAAACAAGGTGTATCCCTGAGTAATAGTAGACTGTTGAATATTTCATCTCCTCGAGTGGGAATCGAACCCACAATCAGTCGGTTTTACAGTCACGCCTTGTGCCCCTGCGCCACGGCTGGCCAGAAAAACTGCGTCTGCCTATAAACGCGGAGGTTGTGGGTTCGATCTCGACTGGAGAGAATGGAACAGGCAAAACAACGCGAGTTCTGCTCATCTTGACATACATACATACATACGTACGACATTTTTTATGTCAAACTAAAAAAAAAAGATTAATTTAAGACTAAGGTAAAAACTATATCAATTCAGTAAAAATGTTTGAGTTTTAAAAAATATATTTAGGCGTCGAATTGAATTTTCGTCGGTTAGTGATTGGAAACAATATAATCTTTGCGTTTTATTACTAACATTGAAATATCTCTGATAAAATAATATACAGTGCTCATTATTATTGGCATATTTAATTTTATCAGCGTATCTAATATCAATGAGCGTTCAAATTCCATATTATTAATAATACATGTTCAGCTAAGTTATTTCTTTATGGGGTTTTGAGCGTGCCAGTAGAGAACTAATCACAAATGATGCATGGATGTAACTTATGTCAGTTTCTCAAAAAGAAAAGCAGTTTTCGTAAAGCAGTATACGTAATAACGTCATTAGAAAAACATTGATTAAAAATTGCACACAATTATGAATTAATTTGAATTATTGAAGAATTATTATTATATTTAGGCTGATCGCACCTCTCTATCACCTGACTTGCTTGCACGCTTGGCTCAGTCGGAACGTGACAATGATTTACAAGACGTTGTCACGTCAAAAATTTAAACAACGACTGAATTAGTCATATTTTTCAGTTCTTAATTTATGGCGTTCAAGCATGCCAGTTGAGCACTAATCACTTCGACAATGTCACGTTGTATGGAAAACACAGGAAGGAGATTGTACGGTAAAAAAGAGATTATGTTACACAAAAGGTGAATGCATGTCAAAAAGAGGTGCAGTCATATTTTTCAATAGAAACTATAAAATATGCTCTCATATCAGTTCCTCTATATAAACATTTAATATTGTGCTGTGCCTAGGTGAGGTGTACCGGATAGTTTTGTTTGAAAATACGCTAGCTGCGTTTGACATCAAAGGGTCGAGCGTTGAGCTGCAGAGTTCAATTATTTTTACCGAGCCATGGAAACGACTACGTTTATAATACACGTATTGTGTACGCTTGCGTTTCTTACGTGGCTTTATTTATTAGCTTTAACTAAACTAATCATTAACTGTTATTTTTCTTTTGTGTAGTAAACTGTGGTTATGAGGTATAACTACATATTATTCTACCTTCCATTTTGCTGACTTATTTATGTTTTAAACGACCTTATGTAAGGATTTTTTTAGATATAGTTGAAATTGGCTAATATTTAAGTATGATGATCTCTTTAGACTTCCAAACACTTATGCCAATATGTTTTCGTAAATGTTTGTATATTTGTTTCTTTGTTAACAATTTTTTCGTAAACTAAAAGTAATTTCGAAATAATTCTTTATAATTTAAATGAACTATATATGAAATTAGAGTTAAATAACTGCCCAAGTTCCATTAAAATCAGTAGCTATTGAGATAAGGGTATTTCATTATATATCTATGTATTTCTGGAGAGGACGTGTACTCGTACAACTGCAAATTATTCAATATTGGTCAAAGTGATTTTTTTTGGCATAGGAAACTGTCAGCTGTTTTAAGGTCATTTTTGTAAATAACTAAAAACTTTATTGATATGCCATTTCTATTACTAAGCAACTTTATTTCTATTTTAATGCAATTTTAAAATGTGTATATAAAACTGAAACTGGCTGTAAAAATCTTAGTTTATCTATTGACTGTCTTTTAAGCAATTTTCATACATTATTACATATGACAGGGGAAGTGATAGTAGCAGGGAACAGTTTTTAGTATACCGAAGTATTTTGTAACTAAAATATATACGCTTCACTGAAACTTTTGTTTTTAGAACCTCTTGAGAAGACTTTCACAGAGCTTAGCTAACCAAAGTTTATAACGTGTAGGTTTTTATACATACAGAACCTATTTTGATGACTTTTTTATTTGAATGCTGGTACTACCCGTTTTGATCCCATTTTAATTTGGTCTGATAATATATTATATAGTCATGTGAAAATCACATAAGTCCCAAACTCACATAGTTTACTGTTAAAAGTCCGATAACCTGGAAACATTATTTATAGCGTTGGTCTATTTTTATTACTGATTCATACAACAAACTAAACTTTACTACTCTGAGTTTAGTTAGTATGTGAAAGATACGAAAAGCTTCACAATTTCTTTGAGAGCGCAAATATGTGTTCTAGGAAACAGTGTCGTATTACGTGGAATATGATATGACGGTCAAATCAAATAATGGACGGTGAGTTTCTTGATAGAATTAATTTCATCGATTCTGGTCGCTTTTTGGGAAATATTAGCTGCTGTTTAGGGTTAGGTAAAATATATGTATAATATATATTTATGTGCTTATGCAGTTATTTCTAGTAGTTTAAGCAAATAAAAATTTTTTGCATTTTTTTTTGGTTAGGTTGGTATAAACAGTCAAAGTGCAGTGAAATTGTTGCAAGTGATTATTATATGTTAAATAAATTCTTTTTCCAACATGAGGTTAAAGCTGTTAAGCCCAATTGGCTTTTAGAGCGACACCGGTTGGGTAGGGAAGAAGGTACTCTGTTCCTGTAGAAATGCAAGCACTAAGTGGCTGCCTGTGGGGAAGTCGACGACTGTAAGGGTCTCCTGCTATGTTAAATAGTTATTTCACATAAAAATATCATATTAGTATGCAACTATTTATCTATTATCTTTTAAGTCAGCTTTACGCCGTATCTCCCGTACTGCTGGATAGGCGGTTCCCTCTGTTCTGTGTTAAGACACTTTGTTCCCCACTTTCCCCCGAATTCTGGAGGCATTGCGTGATGAGTGGCGGAAATCAACGCTTCCGCGCTTTGCCTTGACACCAGACCGAATAAATATAAATTTAAATAAATATTTAATTTCATGGAGTGGGGATTGAACTCACAACAAGTCGCGTCTACAGCTACACATTTGTGCCCCTGCGTCGCGATCCGCCTCATAATATATACAAATAGTAATATTCCAGTAGAGTTTTTCTCCGTATAATTTAAAATTTAAACATATTTATACAGTATTTACAATTTCTAACTAAAGCACTAGCTCGTTAAATAAGTAATAACATAATTCATTACGTTATCTCGATATATCTCCTTGTAACTGTTACGCAAAAAATACAGGAACTTTGCAATGAAACTGTGTTATCGATCAAACAGATAATCCGATAAGCTCGTTTTTAGAGCTAATAGCAGCTAGATATTTTAAAATAAATAATACATTTATAAGACAATTTTACACAGTAATTAGATATAGAAATTTAAATTGTATAAAATACAGATTTAGGAATTGAAGTTTATTAAATCAATATTTTTATACAATTTCTATTTTCCTTAGTTATATAATTAGGTTAATAACTGCATCGGAAATTGTGGTTCTTAAAATATTATAATAAGATTTTCTAATTAACATTTAACTTTTAAATGCTTGCAGTGGCATATTCAAAATACATTGCGGAATATTATTGTAAGCACATACACTTAGACCCATGAATGATTTTATTTACAGTTTGGATGCGACAACTAGACGTTATAAGGTTATCTTTATTTCTTGTAGCGTTAGAAAACTGAATATTCGTTGTAATTTTATTACAATTATAATTTTTATAAGAAAAAACTGATAGAACCTAACCAAACTCTCATCAAGCTACCCTCGGAGTGTATCTTCCAATTAAAAAAGAATCATTAAAATCGGTCGGTGTGATATTGAGTTCTTCGTCCATTTGTCACGCACATACTTTATGCAAATTTAAGACTTACGTGATTTTCTCATAAAAACATTTTCAGAAATGGACCAAATTAAAATCGGACCAAACGGGAAGTTTAAAGGTTACAAACAAAAAAATACAGTCGAATTGATAACCTCCTCCTTTTACAGAAGTCGGTTAAAAATGGGCAGTGCCACAGTGTCTAAATGTACAATTGATGGTTATGGTGTCCCCACTCAGGGTACCTAACGAATTTTCATTTCCCCGCATCCTAACAAACTACTGTATTGAGGTACTATCGAACACAACATTTAGAATTTGTGTGGAAAGCGTAGAGCAGAGTGTTTTTACCAGCGTTGGTAGATGCCTTGATATTGGTGGGACGTCCCGATTTTTTGCCAAAAAATTATTTATTTTTTTATTAAAAAATTAAAAGAAACTTAAATTTACATAACAAATTAACAAAAATGAAAAAAAATACTATATAAAGGATACAACAAGTTAATTACGAATTAAATTATATATATATATATATATATATATATATATATATATGTCCATCGATCGGGACAGGCGTTGTCATTGTTATTCTTACTTTGGGAGTTTAATTAGTTATCTACTAAAAATTTCATAGAAATTCAAATAAGTATATTAGTAAGTCTCATGCATAATTATTCTGAAGATTTAACTGCCTTACAAAATTATGATAAACCGTGATATCGTTTTAAGCATAATTACGTTTTTCTATTAAAACATTTAATTTTGATATCTATCACCAATAGAAGCTTTATTTTAAAACTTTAATAAATGGATAAATAATAATCATTTCAATTTTTTGTCCCGCTTTTGGCGAAAGAGTACCGCTTTTTTACTTAGAATGTTCAAAAATCCCGCTTTTCATCGAGTAAAAATCTGGCAACGCTGGTATTTACCCTAAGCTCACTCTGCCTTACTGCTATTTTTATGACAAAACAATGATCTTATAAAAGATCTTACCACAATCATATTATGTAACAAAGACATTCAAAAGTAATAAGCAGTTCAAACGTTACATTCTAAGACTGTAAAAGCTTCTAAAAGCTCTCGTAGAATAAGGTCGTGCTTGAATGCATGTAGAGGGCATGTTATGGATATTACGACGACAATCTGTTCGTGATTCAGCATCGTAATGCAGGCACTTAGAAAATTGGGCGTAAGTGATTTTTTATCCCCTGTTCAAAGCGTGTTTGCATTTTTATGGTATTATTATTATCAAAAATTACTATGGGTAATGTTGAGGATAATCGATATTTGTGAGTTCGATTCCCTGAAAAATGTTTGTGGGAAATTAAAAACTAACAAATCCAATGGTTCGGTTCGGTTTTTTTCAAACTATTTGATTATCTTTAATTCACATTTTAAAAAGTAATACAATATTTTTTTTTTAATTATCTTTTTATTCTGAAATAAATTAAAAATATTACAAAATATTACTGTCTTATTGCATTTTACATCTGGTCTTTGTTACCGTGAATCATACATAGCGGGACGAATACAGTATTCCATAAAAACTGAAATAGAATTGGAACACGCTTTCATTGAACCTGCTGCGAATTTTATTCCCCAGTAACTAACTGTAATTAAATAGCAATATGTAGTTAAAAAAATTTTATATTTGTGTGTTCCTTGATTGAGATTGAGGATTGTTTTCGCTTAAAATCCAAATATTTTTAATTCAATTAGGCCTTTACAATAATATTTAAAAATTTTAACTTTAATTTAGTACTCACATATGTTAGTAGAGGCACAAACATACAATGATCGTGTAGTCAGGCGTATAAGCGCTAGGATTTGTGGCATGGGTTCGATTGCTACTTGGGTAAATGGAATATTTAATAGTTTCATATTCTGACTCCGGTAACGAGGCAAAGCGTGGCGCTGGGTTCCACCAATTAACTCATAATGAAAATTGAGAAAATAGTGGAAAACGGAGTGTCTTGATACTATGTTTTATCTAACTACCCTATGTGTTGTATTTCGGAACCCACGTGGAGTTAAAAACAGAACTTACATGTAGAGCCAACGTGTACTCTACCAGCGTCTAAATTATAATATTGTATATTGTAGTGGAGTCTTGATGTATTAGTATACGTATACTCGTAATTTGCATGCGTTAAGCACAACGGTTGTAAGTTGAAATTCTGTATTTATATTAGTCACAAGCTATTTAAGAAACGAGAGAGTTAAGCATTTTACCGTGTGTGAATGTGATAATAAATATTGACATAATTAAATATAGACCAGTCGTAGCACAGGGCACTAGTGTGTGACTGTAAACGCGACAGGTTGTGGGTTCGATTCCCAGTCGAGGAATTTGAAAATTTCATATTTTCATTCCTTCGCTCTAGTGTTAATGCAAAGCGCCGCGTTGAGTTCCGCTAATCACTACGCAATGTGTCTATAATTCGGTGATAAATGGGGAACTGAGTACCTTGACTCTAGACTCCATCTGCCTACCCTGCTTTATGCTGGAAACACACAAAATTAAACAAATAAAAAAGTTAACATTTTAAATTAGATTTCAACTTTTAGGCAGTTGAGTCGTATAAAACCTGACAGCATTAAAAGCATCTAAGCAAATATCACATTTATATGTTATTTTAAAAATATATCGCCGAGATTGCTAGATAAATTTTTCTTTATATATAATGTACTCGTACTATACCTTAGATTTGATATTATAAATACTAAATAAATATCAATGAAGATGTTTATTTTAGAGAACGACAGTTAAATATTTAAATGAAGATGCTCTAGACGTGTGAATGTGTAATTTAATTTTACAATTATAATTATTATAATAACACATATGATCGTATATTGTATATTGAGTGAGAACTAGCTCTTACATGAAGGATAAGATATATTTGTATTACTCAAGGAAAATATGATCTAGCCTACATGCACTTGAAGTTTATTTTCAGTTTTACCCTCTATCCCATACCATATAATAACCAGTCAAGACTTAGTATCTCCGTTTCCCTCCCTAATTCAAGACATTGTGCATTGAATGGCGGAGCTCAACTCCGCGGCTTATTTTCTAGAGCTGAATATGTATTTGTAAAAGAAGTTATTTATTTAAGAGAGTTAAGTATATAATTTATTACCCATAATGAAGATCGAATTCACAACCATCCAATTTATAATCAGAAGCTGCTCCACTACGCCATTAGGTTAAAATAAAGCGGAATATTTGGTTTATTTTAGTAAGATAATTTATTCATGGCCTCACTGTCGTGTCAATAAATAAGTACTTTTAGCGTGTTTGTTGAAATAGATCATTATCACTAGACTTCTTATTTGATCTGGATAGTTAACTTGTATAGTATTTAAGACAGTTATAATTTGTTAATTTAAAAATATGTATTAAGGATATACAGTTAGAATAGATTTTATTGAAGTTAAAAAACGTTAGCACTTATGCGACGGAGAATTTTCACATATGTTCCAAAAAAAAAACTTAAAATTACGATTAGAATACGGTTGAGGAATCACATTTTTATCTTCAGCCAAAGTGTTAAAATGTTTGAGTGTAAGTTCACTGTGGAGTGCAAGTTTTGTATTGAAAAAACAGATTAAAAATACAAAAAAATATTTATTGCTTGTCGTTATAGATTAACATTTAATCCTTCTATGGTATTTAATAGAACCAGTTAATACCATAGGTTTCGCCATAAAGCGTGATAGAGTCGTTCACAGACGAGCAGGTGGAACGTCACAAAGGCCCATCTTGCATCCAAACAAGCGGCAGTAATAGGATTAAGTACGGTGAGAATGCAACATTTACCATAATATAATGTGTATAACATTTTGATCAATACTCTTATTTTATATGTAACTAAATTTACACTAAAGCGCGGCGTTGAGTTCCGCCACTCAACACACAATCCCCCGAAAAGTGGGTAACAGAAGTATTTTAACAACCAACGAAGTGGTTTTAATTCACACTGTTTCATGTAATTTTAAATTCGTTGTCTATATTATATCTTATTATTATATTATACGGTAACCGCTTTGTAAGCAGTTCCTAGTGAAATATCAGCATTTTGAGTATGCCTGAATACGTTCCAGAGTAATGAGTATCATTAATTAATTATTATCTGTTCATTAATTATTACTTGTTGAGTGGTAATATTCAAGAAACATCTTACTTACGCCTCAAGCATCAGGCTCATTTTGCTCAAGATTCAAAACATTATATTCATCTAATCCAGGGGTTCCCAACCTTTACTTGATTAGGGACCACTTTTATATCAATATTGCTAGCAGGGAACCCTATGTCGGTATAATAAATATAAACTGTCATAATGAAACACAAATTTTAACACCGGTCCACTAAAATTAAACTCGTTCGCGGACCATTTTTAGGCGGACCACTGGTTAGCAACCACTGATCTAATCAATGTCGCTGTGGTCTAATAGCACAGTGTGACTGTAAGCGCAAAGATTGTAAGTTCGATTCCTACTAGAAAGAACGAATCATTTAAAATTTTAATGTTCTCGGTATGGTAGCAAGGCAACGAGCAATACTCGTATTTAATTGCAACACTCAATGCGCAATGCCTCGATAATTTGGTGAAAAGTGGGGAACAGGGGGTCTTAATAATTATACTAACAATTGATTCCATGTTTTGAAAGCTTTCAAACAATGGTTTAAAAGCGTTCGGCAAATTATTTTTTTATTTTGTGGGATCCTAATAGAAATCCCTTAATAAAGATAATATAAAAATATTATTAATTTAAATATAAATCTCAATCTATATGAACTGGCAAAGTCATTGAATATAATTTTTATAACTCTTCATATCATAACTCAAAACATAATACAAACAAAAGCTTGTCAGGGTAAAAAAGTAAACGCGCTGTATAATGTACGACACGGCTGTACGCTACAAAGACAAGCTTAAACAGCAGAAGTTAATATGATTAAACGCATCACGAAATTGCGACTCTACGCACGTACGACGTCAGTCTTGTGTTCCAAATGATATATACGATGAAGACTGACAGACACGCTTACGCGGACGGCGTTAGGATCATATTTAAAATTTATAAATATACTGTATAGGATAAACATTGTCAAATTTACTTTGCGAAATATAGAACGTCGTAAAAATACGAATTTTTTTTCGAAAAACAAAGATATATCAATATTTCTAAAATAAATTCTTTGTTAGATTATTTATGAAGTTCGGAATAGCGAAGCATTATTTATAAAAATGTAGATAAGTATAAACGTTCAACGCCTAGAACATCAAGATGTCAATCACCAATTACGAGAGACTTAGTCCAAACCCTCCTCCAAGCGTCCAAACGCTCCTGCACGCTCCTGCTCCTAATTAATTCAAAGTTTATCAACTTAAACTTACATACTTCTTTCGCCTCGTCCACTGTCATCAACCTCTTCATACCTTCGGGAGGTCCTCATGCCTTTTACGTGACCTTCCTCCAGTATCTTTGACACTGTGTTTTAGAAGGTCTACCGAGGTCTCCCCCTACCTCTCTTCCCTCTCTCTCACTTTTCCATTATAAATCTTTTTTGCCATTCTTTCGTCACTCATTCGCTCGACGTGCCCAAGCCAGTTGAGCACGTTTTTCTTCATTCTCACTGTGGCTTTCTCTGTAGTACCTGCCATTCTGTGTACCTCTTCATTGCGGATTCGATCAGCTAAACTTCAATCCAAAGTTTATTAAAGAAAATATATCGTTTTCATCGAGCAGTTGAATATTTAGAAATAAATATTGATACAGCTAATTGTAAAAAATATTGTAAAGATAATATTTAAATAGAAACTTTCAAATGACAATAGCTTTTCTTAAGATTATTGAGAAATAAAAATATAATTTAATTTTAATGGATACTATAATATTTAGATTGCGGCCGTTGTAGCGCAGTAACACAGACTGTGATTGTAGGTTGTGTGTTCGATTTCAATTTGGGGAAATTAATTATTTAATATTTTAATTTTCTCACTCTGGTAACTTGATTTTCTCAAGGCGAAACGAAGGGTAGACTTTCGACACTCATCGTAAGCGGAAAATTTGTGACGTACTCTTAACACTAGTTTCCTTTTGCATACACTGATGTATGCGGGATCAGGGAAGCTATTAAAAAAAACAGACAGTACAA
Source organism: Heliconius burneyi (assembly GCA_018247715.1). Classification (NCBI taxonomy): domain Eukaryota; kingdom Metazoa; phylum Arthropoda; class Insecta; order Lepidoptera; family Nymphalidae; genus Heliconius; species Heliconius burneyi. Next base: position 13,693 of record DWGR01001270.1, read on the forward strand.
ATCCATATAAAAAGTACCGAGATGACTACATCCATATACGGTTAGTATATGGATGTAGTCATCTCGGTGACATAAATTTACTTCTTTTTTACAGCTCGTATAATTTCCTAAATGGGAACATAAAACCGAGTGTTCATGTCCGCTCCAGATATTCCTACCTTTCGAAATAACTTGCAAACAATAATTAACCTGTTTTAGTGTCACCAGCATTTTTATATATCTAATATAATTTTCTTAAATTTACTTAAATATGCTGCTATATTTTCTTATATTAAAAAAAAACCTTTGATCTGACCCTTTTTGCAAATAAACAATTTCCTAATTTTATTCTCTACTAGATTACTTCAGACGAAAGGGTTTAACTTATTAGTTTACTTTGAAGTTTCTACTTGTTATTAGATCGTTCATTCATAGTGCTTTGTAATCTGAATGCCTATTGTCATAATTGCTGTATCGTGTATCATAGACAAAATAGTATTTAAAGTACTCCTTTGTAATTCTATTTTACTTAATTGAAGAGCAACTTCTACAATTAACAATTACTCTAATAATGTAATTTACACGAATCCATTATAAATTATATTTTATATGTGGTAAATCCAAAGTAAATAACTCAAATAAAGCTTATATAATAGCCTAAAGTGTATATTCCCAACGTTATCTATATAAACGACAAAGAAACGTAGTTAGTCTGATTGCGTCCTGTTTCGCATAACGAGGTCTCCCGCACTCAAAAACTGAAGAGCACTCGTCGTCGTACGACCCAGAGAGCAGAATTAATAAGATTATAGTGGATATAGGGACTACGATGGAAATAAAACTTGTTCACTGTCTGTGGAATTTACGGGTGATGAAAGTTAGATAGTGTTACGTAAATAAACAAACAAATAACTATACATGATAGTTTGGATATAAACAGCATTATTCATAGATCAGCGAACTGCTGGCGGCTTCTCCCGCTTTGACTACACAATTATTTTTACTAATTAGTTATTTTTTTTGTATTGTTACACCTTTTTATATGTAGATATTATCTATGCGTTGGAAAGTAAAGCTTCAGCTAATTTAATATTCGAACGCTATTCAAAATTAAATTAAATTACATTTAAATCGGTAAAGCCCTTTAGCGTGCACAAGCACACGGATAAACAGACCAAATTTAAAAAAATATTTATGTTGGGTTCTATTACATTGATAAATGCCCCTAATTATAGTTTCTCATCTGCCATGTACATACGGCGGTCAGCAATAACTTTATTATATGTACAGATGTAAGTACGTTTATCTTCACTACTCAGTATTATAGTTCTCGTATAAGCAAAAATATATATTTAAAATTATAGCTAAGCTTAGCAAATATAAAGTAATTATATCTGTATTTACAAATAATTACAAACACATTGAAAATTATACTAATCAAAGCTCGAGACGACGACGAAACGTCTAAAATAATACTTTGTATCTAGTTACTTAAGAGAAATAGCTAAAATTATGAATTTTGATCACAAGTATTAACTTGTTACTTATTATTTATTATTTACGCAGAAGACAATGAAATTGGTAAATTTACATTAACAATGCTCTGACGTAGATAATGAGATCAAATATACCTTTTACGTAAGAGACTGCAATCTACGAGATATCTAATGTTTGTTTTAAGATAATAGTAATGAAGTGTAAATAACACATAAATATTTTTCTGAACACCTGTGTATGAAACATGGAAATTATGACGAAGAATATTGTCACCAATGTCCTACATGAAACGCAGTTCTGTGAGAGAATCTAGACATCTAGAGTAAGGACACTCCGTCCTTCTATTTTCATACACTTCAGGGACATCGCGTATTATGCGGAGCATTTTCTTTCAATATAACTTTAATACATATTTCCGCAAGAGCGGCTTTAAATAAACCCAAAAAGATGGCAGCCTGAAATTGAAAATTGTAAAACTTGAAGGACTGACTAATAAAGTTTACTATAGCCAGCAAATATATTTTATGAATTAAATCTTTGTGGTGAAGTTGAGAAGAGTCCTTTTAGAGAAGTTTATATGAATTAGAAAATTAAATTGATTTGCATAATGTAGAATTGGGCAGAAGTGTCTTTTTATTTTAAAATAGAGTGTAATATACATCAACCACTTTCATAAGTTGACTGGGACTGGACTCTTATAGAGAAAAGTCAATTTTTATACATTAACTATTTTATGTTTTTGTCTAATGTATTTTACTACAATATATACAAAAGAAAAAAAAACATAAATATATCGGTTTTAAGTATTTTAATTGCAAAATATAATTTAAAAAAAAAACAACTATTATGCAAAGTAAATTTTAATTAAAATGCATTTGCATAATGTAGAATTGGGCAGAAGTGTCCTTTGACTTTAAAATAGAGTGTATACACAGATAGATAGATCTCCTAAAGAAAAAAGTCAATTTTTATACACGAACTATTTTATGTTTTTGTCTAATGTATTTTACTACAATATATATGTATACAATGTATATATATATAAAAAAACAAATATCTGATTTAAGTATTTTGAACTGCAAAATATAAAAAAAAAATTAAAAAAAGCAACTAATATGCCAAGTAAATTTTAATTAAAATTGACAATAATATGTATTATAAAATTTATTACATAATAGGACTCATTTCATAAAGAAATTATGTTAATACGAAAAGCTTTCATGACTAAATTCGACAGTGAACAGTCTCAAGAGAACTTGCATTAATTAGGAAAGAGTTTGAGCCAGTTTACTGACAAGATCAAATTTGTCATCTGTATAAACATTGTAAAGTTTAACTAATTGGTATCTACTTAAGATTTTAGTTTAAGTACTTAATTAGCTTTGCTTGTAATTTTTGTATTTCTCTAGTTAATAATATTTTCAGTTTCTAGATAAAGTTTAAATTTAATTACAATATTTTATAAAGCAATTTAATAAGAATACGAAGAAAAAAATCTCATAATTTCAAATCATTTTCAATTCTCTACTTTTCTATAACCATTAAGCAACATCAAAGTCACGTCTGATGTAATTGAACTAGACGTCTCGGCAGAAGCCCGACAAAATCCGCGATTTATATCCATCTGTAAAGAACAAAG
>DWGR01001271.1:0-16797 GCA_018247715.1 Heliconius burneyi
GCTGGAGCCATTTCATCTAATTTTAATCTCACTCACAAATCTTGCCCCCCTCTAAAACAATTTTTGAATTTGAATTTGTTGAGTGGCAGAATTCAACGCCACGCTTTGCCTGGACACCAGAGCGAAGAAATGGAAATATAAAAGTAAATAAATATTTCTTCTTCGAGTGGGGATCGAACCCACAACCGTCGCGTTACAGTCACACCTTGGCACCTTGTGCCGCTGCGCCACGACGGCCTACTAATTTTTATTTCATTTACAGTGTCGAAATACGGGTTTATTATTATATTTAGCCATATCTTTTTTAAGTAAATGTAGAAATACATTTTTTTTTCAGTACATCAGGAAACCGTACACCTAAGAATAAAATGTAAATTTCAGCTCGATATTTCCAAGCGTTCTTGATATAAAGGCCCTTAGCAGACAAACATATAGACAGACGGACGGATGGACAAGAACGTGTTCCTTTTGTCCTTAAAAAGTACAAAACCTTAGAAAAAAATAATATACTATCTCTTTTTCTTCACTCATGTTTTCTCTTTACTATCTATAACATATTTTCACGAATTAACTGTTTAATGAAGCAAATGAGCATGCTCAACAAAAGCCATTTGTAAATTTTCTATTCAAATATCGCGCTATATTATGCAATGATGGTTCCATACGGGAATCTTCAAATCTTCCAGTGGGAATTGTAGGCGCAACCTGACGCGTTTACAGTACAATTGTACCCACAAATTACATTATTTGTATTGTACCTACAAATTACACATTATTTATTTAGTAAAATAAGAACGCATTTTTAAAGATATACATTTCATTACTTCTGAATTGTTTTATCTTCTAGTTCTTTTATACAATTTAATAGTAGGTACAAAAAATTAAAATACATTTTTACCGGTATATTACCTGTGGCACGACAAAAAATAATCTCATGCAAAAATGGTAAAAATCTACAGTGAAGAGCTCGCACCTGCTCTTGACTGCCGCAGCCGCTAACGCGAACAAAAAGCCCGGTCATTTATAATATTTTTCAATTACTTCTTTTTTAAACTGATTTTTAATAAAAATCGGTTGAATAGTTACAAAATGATAGAGGTAATGGAAGACATTTTCCGTATTCGAAGGACCTTACCCAGAACGTTGTTCCACCTCGTACGTCTCCGTACCCACTAAGCGCCGCAGTCGATTCATAGCTGCCTCTCGAGTACCTTCCGTACCAAAAGCCATCGGGTTTCGTTATTTTACCTTGAGCCTTCCATGAGATCCGTTACGCTTCCGTGTGTCACCACTGGCAAAATATATTGGTCAAGGACTGCCGTTTAAAGATATTTAGGTTTTTTTTTTTGCGCAAAGTATCTTGATAGCTTCCCGAATACTGCCCATCCAAGCAAGATTAACTAGAAAGGACCACCATTTCATTAGTTTCCGCCCAATTTCCAGACATTGTGTATTGAGTGGCGTAACTAAACCAACACTTTGTCTTAAAATAGTGTGAATATATTCCATTCCCCTGAGTAAAGCTCGAGTCCACAGCCATTGCGTTTACAGCCAGCTGCTGTTCCACTACGCCATGATGGTCTCACAACTTAATTTACAATCATAATAAAATTATTCATCAAACAGCTCTACGATCATCACACTGAATTTTTCAAGTACTCCCAACCCGCAGAGATTAGATTAAGCCAGCGATCGTGATTTCGATTGAACGAATATAGAATTTTTGGGCGAAATTGCTATAAAGTAGAGGTTGGCTGGTTGGTATAAATTAATTCCATCCTGACCTGCGTATTAATATTCAGAGCACTCGCAAAGTTCGTTTTAACTGCGGAAATATTCGAGTTTATTAATTTTAGCCGCAACTCTTTGCACGGGATTCCAGCGGTTAGTAACTTATGATTACACGGTATAGCTACGGTATTACTGGTAACCCAAATCACGTTGAATACCGTATGAGTGGTTGTTAAAATGCTTATATAATGAGTCGTACTAACTAATATAACGATATTGTGGAACTGTTGGAAAACTGTAAATAATACTGACTCGTTTTCAGGACGTGTTGACTGTATTCGTTATCACTGTTAAATATGAGACGTTGACATTTCTATCCCGTATGAAATCGCATTGAGTGATTGTATTCGCGATGATTGCGGGTTCAATTTCCACTTGGAGGAATTGATTATTTAATATTTTCATTTTCATGGTGTGGTAACAAGAAAAATGTTGGTAGAGTTTCGCCAATCAATTCAAAATATCTCGATAACTCGGCGAAAAATGTGTTAACATTAGGTTCACTATGCCGACCCTGCTCTGTGCGAGATACAGTATTAAATTATAGCGTGGATACAACATAGAAAATATAGCTTCACGCTGTATCCCGCACACAGCAGGGTATGCAGAAGGAACCTAGTGTTAAGACACTCTATTTCCCACTTTCCACCGATAATCTGGAGGCATATCGTGTTGAGTGGCGAAGTCCAACACCGTGCTTTGCATCGACACCAGAACAAAGAAATGGAATTATAAATTTAAATAAATATTTCATATCCTCTAGTGGGATTCAAGCCCACAACCAGTCGGTTTTACAGTTACACTTTGTGCTCCTGCGCCACGACTAGCCCCTAAAACACATTTTATTTTAATAATAGATCATATTGCCGGCAAAGCACGTGCTAAGTAACTTATACACTTAGCTTTGAACTAACCTCATATCTTCATTAAGCCAACGTATCTAGATGATAGAAATGTTACGTAGTTCTGCAGTTCAAGTTCTCTGTAAAGTTCGAATATTCATCATTCTTAATTAAATTATTCTAAAACTGATTGATAATTAGCAAGATAAAATATATCATTTACTTTTAAGCAGCTTCACGTTTTTCTCCAAACGAAAGAAAACAAAGGGAATCTAGAGATAAGATTTGCCCGAATGGCGGAACTCAACTCCGCGCATTGGGAACCGAAAATAGGAAAATAAAACAATTTAAATATAAAATCGTACGTAACTTGTACCTAAAAAAATACAAAAAACAGGCCTAAATTTTTTACCCTAATTAGCCAAAAAGAATTGCCGGTGAAATATATAGCTAAGGTAAAAATTTTGAAGAAAATTTTGTATATTTCAACTACGGTATAGATTTTGTTGAAATGTATTTGCAAATTTAATATCTAGAATATGTAGTTAGAACCTAGCTATGTGTTCTAGTACAGTTTATGCGCTTAGAAACTCATCTCTCATACATTCAATCGTTCCACACAGAAATATAAATTAAAAGACATTATTAATACTAACTTAATTCTTATTATTATTAACTATATATTTGTAGGTAAATTCTTAAAAAGAAGACGAAATTTGTTATTAAAGAAAGTTCAAGTGAGGTATCAGAAGAAAAGGCCAAGCTAAGCCTGAATTTCAGAAAAAGTTCAAAGCTCCAATTTTCGTACGGAACCCTCGGTGTGGGAGCCCGTCTTACGCTTGTTCTGTTTTTTTTACATTTAAATTTCACCTTTTAAAATGAATCTGGAGAAAATCTTTGGCGACTTCATATATTAGTTTTCTTTTTGCTTGGAGTTGTCGTTCTAAGTTAAATGTCCTGTACTATGTATGACGGACGCAACTAGGTAATGTTTTATTTTAAAAAGATAAATAGAGGCTGTTGTAACCTTTTGAGTCATTATCTGAATGTTAAAGCAAAGGCTATGGGTTCGGTCTCCATCGGGATTAAATTATCTTCATTTTTCTACTCTGAAGCGCGGCGTTAATCTCTGCTATTCAATACGCAATATATCACGTTCCAGCAATAAGTTGAAAAACGAGTGTCTACAGCAGTATCCAGGAAAAAGTGAAAAAAAATTAACGGATTGTAGACCGTTTCCCAGTATTATTGAAACTTTGTAAATCATTTAATGTACAAATCGTTGAAAAAAGCAATTGAAAGTTGGAATAGTTGACGAGTAACGAGCTCGTTATTCGTCAACCGTCGCGCATTTACTTTTCAGCTTCACGCTGTATCCCGCAGTCAGCAGGGTAGACAGGGAACCTAGTATTAAGACACTCCGTTCCCCAATTTCTGCCAAATTATTTACTCTTTATATGTATAAAATTATCTATAGTCACACCGTTCTTCCTGTAACTTTGACACGTTACATTTTTATAAAGATACTATTGCTGATTGACTAATGCTTTTGCAGCTTTGATCATATGATCCCCGTGTCGAAATCAAAATAACCATAAATGAAAAGTCCAAGTAACTTGAACTGAAGAATATCAAAAGATATATTTAAAAAATCTAGAAGTATCCCGCATGTATCAGGATAGGTAGAGGGAGTCTAGAGTTAAGAGACCCTGTTCTCCACTTTCCATCGAATTATGGAGGCATTGAATGATGGCGGAATTCAACGCGATGCTTTAAATCAACGGTGGAACAAAAAATATGAAAATATTAAACACTTTATTTCCTCGAGCAGGAATCGAAACCACGACCAAGGCACACTCTATGCCCCAACTTCCCCACTACTGGGTCCCAAACTTAATTAAATTGATAAAATCAATAAAACATATCTATATACTGATAAGTAATTTAAGTAAGGGATCGGGAAATTGGGTCAAAGGATGATTAGACCTTGTTGAGCTCCAAGGTAACTGTGAGATCACAGCTTTCAGAATTGAACACAACCCATCGATTGTGCTACAATTTACAACTAACAGCATGTAGTGTTATCTTTTAATGGAATCTTGTATATCTAAGGAACTCTACCTTGCATGTTTACTTTGACATGTCCGTTAATGGCTGTACGTATATAAAATGGATTCAACCTTATATCTATAAATTGTTATTCTTATAACATAAAAATAGTATAATTTTTCCTTTCAATATAGAGTATATTATAGAAATGTAATTTTTATATAGCTTATATATCTATATGTGTTAGTCGTATAAGACATATGAGATTATATGAGGATATTGACACTTAATAAATTTAACGTAATTGACAAAAGAATATGCCAAGAGTAGCTCAAGCCTTTTATCTTGTTACGAATAAACTCACAACCGTCGTGTTTACTATCACACACCACTGCGCCATTTCAGCCTCTTTCTCTCTCTATAAATATATAAATAAATATCCTTTCCAAATATATAAACAAATTAACCTAAAATTTTAACATGAACTGACCAAAATGATTGGTGAAATTTCTAAATCTCTGCTAACGACAGCGAATATTATTAAGCAAACAAACTTCTACGCTAATAGAGTTGAAAAACAGGATTTACGGAGTGTACACGAGCGGGAACTACAGCTGGGATAACGCTCGAGTTATTTAAATTTCACTAAATTCTAACTAAATTCAAAGCAAGATTTATATTATGAAATAAGTACAATATTCAAATATTATTATGTAAATTTTAATGAGGCCAAAGAATAAATTTATATAAATGAAAATAAATGAGTAATGTTCGTTTTTGATATGTTAAAAATTTCGCTATTGACGTTTAAAGTAAATGCTACAATTTTGAATTCTGGCCGCCTACCTGTTTCTTTTTTTGGATTATTTAAACAAAGAAAATGTTATTAGAGGTTACTTTTTTGACGTAGTAACTTAACACTCCCCAATTTCCGCCTCCAGAATTCTGTAGAAAGTGGGGAGCAGAGTTAAGTAACACTAGACTCTCTATGGCTTCCATGCTACATCCAGAATACAGCTTAAAGCTGAAAAAATGTACTGTAGTTGCTTTATTAAATGAAAGTGGTTTAAAGAACAATATAAAATAAGAAATAAACATTACATTACCACTATCCGTGTCTTTTAGCACTAAAATCCGTTAAAACTTAAATTCCATTTACAGAATCCACGTATCGACGAGAAACAATTGCAGACTAATTTCCAAGGTAGTTATCACAGCCTTTGACTCTCTCATGGCTGATATTAATGTGAGATCGACGGGTGCTGGCGGATTCGGCAAGTTAAGCAACTTGCCGAATCCAAATCACGGGAAAGACCACTTGCGATGTACCATCTACAGATTGATCTATTTTTATGTTATTTAAGGTAAACATTGAAGTTACTTTAAAAAAATTAAGTCTTTGTTTTTATTTTACGAAGTGCTAAGTAGATTTACTATTAAGAAACATTTATCTATACCTTTCACCCAATTTTGACATGTATAATGAAAGAATATACTTTGCTTACGAAAAATGCAAATATTAAATATTGCATTACCTCGAGTCAGAATCGAACCCACAGTTGAGTTTACAGTGACAAACTTGTACTCCTGCGCAACGACTGGCTTTAATTTAAATATGTATATAATTTGAATCATAATTACAAGAAAAAATGATTCCTCCAAAAGCTATTGAACCAACCTACACTTAGATACTGTCCTATTATGAGCCATATCAAATAAAATATTACACTTCGTCTTATATATTTGAGAATGCAACTTTATAGTATATAAATGTACCTATAAATTTACTCTTGAGTATTAAAAAATCTATCCGAAGCACGTCTGCTTTGTTGACATAAATATACAAAGAGATATAAGTGTGCAGAGACACGGAAACATTTCAATCGCAAAATATATAACAAGAATTCGCATGGGGACGTGGGGCGTGTACGGAGATGGCAAATGAGTTTCACGAAAACATATATCAATAATAGATGTCAATCAGTACTTTAATATGCCGTAGGTACAAAGCTAGCTAGCTCTATCTTAAAATAAATAATATGGGCATATTCGTGTGACTGTAAGCGCGATAGATTTTGGGTTCGATTCCTACTCGAAGAAATTGAATATTGAATCTTTTTGTTTCTTCGCTCTAGTGTAGAGCTCGCGTCGAGCACTCAACCTGCAATGCCTCCAGATTATGGTGAAAAATGAAGAACGGAATGTCTTAACACTAGGCACCCTCTGCTTACTCTGTAGGATACAGTGTGAAACTAAAAAATGTCTGAAATATACGTTTTTTAAGGTAAAAATCCTATCTAACAAGGAAAGGACATTTTTAAAATCTTCGTAAAGAGCTTTCGAATCAAATGGAATCGATATTGTGGTATTCGAAACCATTTTTTTTTATCACTAAGTAAAATGGCGTCCCACAGCTACCATGATATTTTTTTAATATCACCTATCTAAGAACACTTGAGCTTCAGAAACGAATCTAACAATATCTCAATTATGTAAACCGATCAGCAGTTCTGGAGATATGAGATGATAATAAAGAATAATACGTACATACATACAAAATAGTCTGTCAAGACTATTTATCTTAAGATCAAGCCCAAAAGTTATTATCAAACATTTATGTCTACGGTACGGTACCTGTAGCTGATTAAATATACATATGTTATATGACATTAACTTAAGTTTGTTAACTTTTATAAATTGTACTTCTCAATGATGTACAATCCTGAATTAGACCCGGAACCCTCGGTGGGCGATTCCGTCTCTTACTTGACCAGTTTATTTTAAAGTCCGAAACTCCTCCTACTAAAACGCTTATCAAAAAATATGAAACACAAGATTTTCTTTGAATCCCAGTAATGTGGACAATTTGCTTCAAATATAAAATTTAGTATATAAACATAAATATATTAAAATGCAATCACCATTTCCAATTTGCCCTCATAACATTTAATTAATAGTTTTGTACACTAAAACAATTGTACTAAGAATTATCCATTTCAATCTGAAGAAGCCCTCATTCCACTTAGATTCATCAAACTCATCCATCTTCTAACCGACAATTGTCAAACACTTCAGCAAGGGATAAACCACGACATTGTCGAGACAAATTGAGTTAATTAAAATCTTACATCGCCTAAGATCTTGTAATGAAATTTCTACCAAAGCGCTTATCAAAATCTAATGTTTTAGATTTCATCTATTATACTTACTTATTATATTAATTAAGATTAAATTAGAACAATTAAATAGCACTTGTATTAAAAGGAGCAGCCATGCTTGATGGAAACGTCAGCGCTCCTTTTACGGGAGCATCATATAGGGTAAAATATTTCAAACCCATACCTAAAGAAATAAATCAAGATACCTCAACAGCTTAGACGTTGGATTTTATTCATTTCATGATGTTTATTCATGCCTGTATTTCGTGTGACGCAGTTACGCATTGATACCAATAACGTTAATACACACTATGGTTGGTTGACGCTCGATGAAGGAGCCCTACATTCAGCAGTGGATGGGGAAAGACTGATTAAAAAAACACATACCACTACTTCTGCTACAAAAATACTGTTAGAGCCATCTTCTTTGCCGCCAATAGCTACGACTCGATTTCGGAATGAAGCGTGTGCGGCGGTGTACCTTTTATAAATTTATGTGTGCGTGCGTCGTCTTTAGCAAACAGCGTTTTATTTTACGACGAAAATTTTATTATTTATTTTGTTTCATAAAATTTGTTTTTCTTTATTTTTGGGACTTTTTTAAAATGGTATTAGGCTTTTATAGAGTAGTTTAAACTGTGTCATTTAAAGCGGTGCTAATAAAACCACTCAGTATAAATTATAATATTGAAGTGTCTGTCTGTGATTTCAAAATAACCATGTTTTTTCAAGTTTTTCTATTCGTCCGTACTTTTCTCCAGAACAACTTCATTGACTAATAGACTGAGTTATGGAGCATGCTACTTTTTACATCGGAATTGCCACGGCATATGAAATTTGCTGTGCACGCCTGCCTAGATAGATATAAGATAACTTAACATTTTAATATTTAATACGACATTTTTTGCCAGCAAAATAAAACAATTTTATAGGGTAATAAGTTACGATTTACTAAATACACTTAAATAATATTCAATAAAAAAATGACGGGCGAAGCCGCGCAGGGGCCACTAATTTCTTTACAAATTGTCAATTCTAAGAGATTTTCATTTGTAAGAGTCTAATATTACAGTATTTAATATAAAACTGTAGTACCCATACGTAAATCAATTCACATGTTCCTTTATTTTAAATATTATTCAATATATTATAACAATTCCTGTATCCAGCAATTTTGCTTCATAGTGATAAATTACAAGTGCATCTTGCGCAATATATAGGAGGAACAGCTTCTAAATTGTTGCGGCATTTGCATCACGTCTTTGAAGCTACGATCTCTCCGGAAGCTGTTTGAGATCAACATTCCTGGTGTAGTTGAATACCAAATGAAATTTTTTGTGTCTATAATATCTTCTGTATAAAAAAAAACAAATTTCAGCTGAAAAATATTGCTATACACAAATGGTTGTTGGTTCGATCCCACTCTAAGAAATCAAATATTCATTTTTTATTTATATTTTCTTATCTTCGCTCTAGTGTCAAGCAAAACGCGGGGTTGGATTCCGCCACTTAACATGCAATACTTCCGGAAATCAGCAGAAAATGGGGAACGGAGTGTCTTAAAACTCGGCTCCCTCTATTTACCCTACTGTGTGCGGGATACAGCGTGAAGCTGATAAAGAAACAGTTCCTATATTTTAACAAGTTAAATAGTATAACAATATGCTATTACTCCTCCTCTACTAAAAATATACCCCTAAAACATTTCCAGCTATAAAATAGACGATATAAAAATTTTAAAAAGATTTTGCTTGAAAATCAGGAAAATTGCGACGGATAAATTTTATAGGAAGGAAAATGAAAGAAGGACACCGCGCGTAAACGAAGTCTGGGGTACCAGAAAATAAAGGTCTCCCGGCTCGTTACATTCCATTCATCATGGCTACTTTTTGCATTAATAATTCGAAATTAAAATTACTTTGAATATAAATTTTGACGCTGAGTTCGATTAAAATTTATCATTTATATTCATTTATTACATTTAGAAAGGTTTCATTTATTTACGGACATAATTTTGATTGAGGTCAGACAAGGCACATGGGCACAAAATGACACTTCAAACGTGACGTTTGTGAGTTCGATTCCGACTCGAGAGAAAGAATTTTAATTTATTAACATATTCACTTCTCTGTTGTACCTGGCACACAATGACAATTTAAACGTGACGTTTGTGGGTTTGATTCCCATTCGGGGGAAAGAATTTTTATTTATTAATATTTTCATTTCTTCGCTCTTGTACCAAGGTAAAAACGTGGCGTTGAATTTCACCACTTAACACGCAATGTCTCATAAATTATTAACATATAAAACATCTACCATCTATTTATGTGCGTCCATAAGTGTCTTATTAAAAACCGAGTTATTTTTAGAAAATTTCTCGTGCAACGTGAAAACTTCAAATAGTATCTATATAAACTTATTGTTATTTATCTAAACCTTATTCAACCGTAGTCACATGTGTTTGATGCAGTGTAGTACGTGCGCTACGAGCACCACAGCATTAGATCCCGAGACAATGTTTGTATAAGCTATGCTAATATTTGTCACAAACTAGGGCACATCACCTTAGTGTCTGAATTCTCCTAGCAGGTATGCTAGTTATTTAGAACTATACAATAAGCATTACTGAAATTTACGACAATATCCTTATTTGGAACTTATATTAATATTTTTCATTGTGACATGTATGCGCCGATTTTGTTGCAATATATATACAATTCTCCGCTTAATTAGTTAACCTGTAGGATTCTTGTAATAAACAAAGGAAAAACAGAGAGAGAGAGAGAGAGAGAATGAAAATTTCTGTAAAATTAAAGAGAAAAATCAGAAAAGTTAATGTTCATACTTAATCAGAAAAGTTAAAGTCCATACTTACATTGGATTAGGAAAACATAATTACAAACTGTTGTCAGTTTATATAAAATGTACTTCCTTCCTTTGACCTACAATCCTGAAATTCTTACAGAAGACAAGGTGAAGACAAGGACATGATTTTTTTTAATCATTTGTAGCGTGTTGAGTTCCGCCACGTACCATTGGGTAGAAAGCAGAGAACTGCGTCTTAATACGAGGTTGAGTCTGTTTATTGCACTCTATAGTAAAGGAATGTCATACAATTTTCAAGATTTGAGACAATGCATTTGTAGAGGCGGAACTCAACGCCGCAGTTTTAACTATATAGACTTTAATTTCAAAATAGTAATTCTTTTGGAGGTCGAACCTACAACCATTGGCGTTTACTGTTGGACACTGTCACACACCATCAATATATTAAACGATTAATACAACAGTTAAATGTTTCTCATAGTAGAAATTTGAAAATAATATGAGCAAAATACAAAACTTGAAAATTTTTGCTTCTTTTCAACGAAACATGCTTGAAACATTCTCACATTATTTATGTATTATATATTTCAGTAATATGTTTCTGCTCCAACAATATTACCATCTGTCTGTAGCTTTTCTTGCTCATAATTTATTTCAAACTGAACTTTATTTCGTTCTTAAAAGTGCATCTTTAAGATGTAGTACCAGAAAATAGACAGTTGTCTAATATAACACAATTTTTTTTTCAGCTTCAAAGTACCTAACGTAGTGTTAAAACACTCCGTTCCCCTTTATCCACCGAATTTTCGAGGCATTGCGTGTTGAGTGGCGGAACTCGAGTCCACGCTGTTACCTTGCTACCAGAGCGAAGATATACAAAAATAATAATACATTCCCTCGAGTGGGGGTGGCACATATTACCGTCGCCTTACACTCACACGCTTGTGCCACAACGCCACAACGGTCTCAAAACATAACAAGGTTATCTTAATAAGAAAGAAATAACATTAAAAATAGCATTTAAGTACACTAAAAGTAGCATTTTAGTATACAATAAAAAATTACCATTTATGTTTGCCTTAGTCCTTAAGTTAAAGAAGATGTAACGTACTTAAAAATAAACCAAAATAAATGCACTCTGTAGTACGATTTGTTCCGGACAGTGAATTTATTCGATGACTGTATAAAGAACACCTGCTGCTCGAATAGAAACTGCCTCTTTGATTCCTTGTTTTACTTTATTTCAAAGAGTATATTTTCGATAAAGTGGAAATTTTTCAAATTCTTTCTCATTTTTAATGTCAAACTCTATGACGATTATTCCTATGAAGTTTTTTCTTATAAATATAAATTTAATCCCTTAAATAATTTGGTATCTTAAAAAAGTATATTTTTTTCCTTTCATCCTGTATCTCTTACATAACAGGAATGGTAAAGGAAACTTTGGATCTTAGTGTTCAGTCCGTCTTCTTTCCTTTCACCATCATCCACTAAATTCTGAATACATTGCGTGTTGAAATTTTTTTATATTTTTTGAATGGGTTTTATAAGTATAATAGGTATATATATATACGTATATATACAAGAATTTCTTTGTAACAAATAACTTAAGCAAAATTACTTATTTTATTGTAAGTAGCTGAATCTATATATAAGAAATGCAAATGAAAAGCTTTTACCCTTAATTATTATTTTGACGGACCGAAACAGATTTACAGTGAATTAAAATTAATGGGACTATTGAATGAAATGTTCCAAATCGACGCAGATTTACAATCTACGGACATTACAGTTTGATTAAGTTATATATATATATATTTATATATATATATATATATATATATATATATATATATAAATTACAATAATTTTATGAACAAATTAATATTTTTTAAAAATATTCAATTCCTTTATGTTTCTTGCGTAAACTAGGGGGTTCTGTTAAATGTTGTATCCATTATTATTAAAAACATTTTCATTGAAAGAAAATATTATGAAGTGAGTGTAACGCGACGTTCGTGGATTCATCCCCAATCTAGGTAATGAATTATCAGCTTCACGCTGTATCCCGCACACAGCAGGAAAGGCAGAGGGAACCTAGTGTTAGGATACTCCTTTTCCCACTTTCCGCCGAATTCTGGAGGCATTGCGTGTTGAATGGCAGAACTCAACGCCGCACTTTTGCCTCGACACCAGAGCGAAAAAATTAAAATATAAACGTAAATAAATATTTCCCTTCCTCGAGTGGGGCTCGAATTCACAACCGTCACGTTACAGTTACACCCTTGTATCGCTGCGCCACGACGGCCTCTAGGTAATGAATTAATATTTATTAATATTCTTCAATCTATATTAACTCTATACTCCCTCTGCTAACCCTGCTGTGTTTGATTAATAAAGCTACCAGATTTTTTTACAAAACGATATATAAAGAGAACGTAGTGGGACTAACGTGTAGACACTAAAAGTAATATACAACATGAAGTAGTTTATTTTTTCAAATGCTCTTGAAGAGTAAATATTGAAACTGCATTTTATTGCAGAAAATAGAAGAAAAGCTAAAATATTATATAGCTCGTTCAGTATTGATATTGGTTAGCGATTTATTCTTACTATGAACACACTCCTCTAAACTTAATATTTATTATACTATAACTATTATATTATTTACAGCAGGGTCAAGTTTTCCTTTTATTCTTCAGGAAATTCTACCCGGCAAAGTGTCTCTATTTCCCATTTTCCACCGAATCCTCAAGGCATTGCGTGCGTACTTTGAGTATCGGAAACGCCGCGCTTTGCTAAGACACCAGATAAATCTGAAATATTTAATTACTTTGAATGGAAATCAAACCCACAACTCGTTTCGCGCCACAACTGGCCTCAAAATCAAAATTCGAATTTAGATTTGCCAAAAGAAAAACTTTTTTATTGGATGTTTTTTAAATATTCCACAAAATATGAAAGAACAAATAATAAATTGTCTGTTAGCAATTTATAAATCAATTTATGCGAGTTACTTCTTGACATAAGAACTGCACAAACAAATACAATAATCGTAATCGTATATTTAAAAAATAGTAATATAAATTATAATTACTTAATTACGTTCATTCTTTTTGAATATAAATAATTTTATCACCATCGTGCATACTTATTGCACATTATGGATAATAACAGAAATTTTACTGCGAAGCAAATATGGAAATTTATTACAACTTACATGCAGTTTTCCAATAAAATTTGTACATTATAATTTGGCGAATTCAGGTCAATATTATCTATGGTAACGCGTAAATATTGTGATAATAAAATAGACAAATTGATAATTATAACATGATTTTTTTACAAAATGTTAAATGTCAGTCGTGGCGCAGCGGCACAAACGTACGACTATATTTAATAAATGCGATAGACTGTAAAATCGATTCCCACTTGAGGAAATAAAGTATGAAATTCACCACTCAGTATTCAATGTTTCAAATTAACGCGGTAAGCAGAGAATAAAGTGTCTTGTTAACATATCCTTTCTATCTGCACTGATATATGTAAAAGGAATAAGGTGTGAAGTATCAAACGATATGATGAACTAATCTATATAGTAAAGACACACGGCAGCGTGTCCAGCCAAGTTAAAGCTGAAAATGCAGAAAATGAGTTTAAACGAAACATTTCAATGTACTTTTGAGTCCTAAAACTAATTAGTTCACATGCATAAAACTTATACAAAGTTTTAGTTTTATTTGTTAAAACTTATTATCTTATAATGTATGTGAGATTCCAAAAATTTAGCTCAAAGGATTATGAATATACTAATGTATAAAAACCGGCATTTCTGTGACTGACTCAGTCACTTATCAAAAACCTAACGCACTTTTCTAGGTCACCTAGATACTTTATATTTCGTACCAGGATATACCTATTGTTATACATAAATAGAGGAAAATTCTAGAAACTGATAATTATTTATAAATACTATCAAGTAACAAAAAGTTAAGTGTGAAATTTAGATTAAAGAAAGAAAAAATCTTGAATCGGAAACAAAATCAAATGACATCCTCTTAATTGCAGTGGCACCTATGAATATAAAGATGATATTTAGAAATAATGCTATAAGTAATATACATTTTAATATATTATGCTAACAAATGGTAATAATGTCTTTACAAAAAATAATCATATCCTATCAAAGACATATAATTTGTACAAGAATTCTCGATGTAACCGATACAAAAAGGGAGATTTATATGTGTACCGAGTGCTATGTTAACTAAGTATGAAATTCAAGCTCTAAATTTGACTTGGCCATTTTTTACCACCAGGTATCTAACCACAAACTTGCAAATAATCTGTACGCATAGCATACTGTACAAAACATATTTTATCAGTGAAGTTAAAATCAACATATTTCTTAACACTTAACTTGGCTTTCGTTTCACATTTATGTTTTTGATGGGATTAAGTTTTTTTTAATTAATTAATTTCATTTAGCTTAACGCTGTATCCCGCACTTAGCAGGGTAGGCAGAGGGAATCTAGTATTAAGATACCCCGTTCCCCACTTTCATTCCCACCCCACGTTGTTTGCCAAAATCTGGAGGCATTGCGTGTTGAGTGGTAGAACTCAACGCCGCACTTTGTCTCGGCACCAGCATATTTTACCTCCTCCGCCGCCTTACCACCTTACTTAGCCGCTTTCACAGTCACACTCTAAGCTCCTGAGCAGCAACTGACCACAATTACAAGATTTCATTTGACTGACTGTGTCATTTTAACAAAGAAACAAAGAAAACAATGTATGTGAAATCTTTAATCCACTTCCCAGTGTTTAATTGCGCCGAAGTTTGGATTACCAATACACTGATTGCATTTAATGAATATTGTTATTAACCCAAAATGGTCGCCGTAACAAAGTAGTAGATAACTGCGAACCCAGAACCGTCGCGTTAGTTACTTCACTCAGTCCTTGTGTCCCAGCGCCATGACTTTATTACAGAATGACCAAATTTAATTTTGTTCATAATATTATAAATTTGTCTTAAAATAATTTATATAGTTTCAATGAAAATGTTTTTAATTATAATGGATAACCATGCAAAATTTAACGAGTTTCGCCAAAACCACGTGTGTACTTGACAAGCAATCAAAGTTGCCATTCTGTATACGAAACACCTACCTTGTGAAATATTAATTTTAACACTGTATTAACAAACTCTGGGCCCTTTTACGTATTTCATATTTATTAATTTATACTGTAATTTTTTTAGATTAGATCAGATCTGATCAGCTTTACACTATGTCCCTCAAACAGCAGGGTAGGCAGAAGGGAACCTAGTGATACTCCGTTCCCCACTTTCTGCCGAATTCTGGAGGCATTGCGTGTTGAGTGGCAGAACTCAACGCCTAGCTTTGCCCCGAAGAAATGGAAATATAAACGTAAATAAATATTTCACTTCCTCGAGTGGGGATCGAACTCACAACCGTCGCATTACAGTCACCCTTATACCGCTGCGCATAAGGGTGTGACTGTAACGCGACGTGCGACGCAACGTGATCTTAAATCCATTTGGATATTGATTATCCTCGCAACAATATCTCGAAGATGCTTTAATCTATGAAATTGTTCACTTTCTGTATTCAATGAAGCGTAGAGCTATGAATTCTATGCTCTACTACACTAAACGCAGCTTTCCTCATCAATGTTATCTCCTTAAATTTGAGAATAAAAAGTTCACTTTAACTCATATGTCCCTCCATCTAAGGAATAATATAGAAAGAAAGAACATGCCTTCCAAGACACTCCTTTCAAGATTAGTGAGTTGCGTCATCATAAGTTTCTTGTGAGCTATCTTCATTTTTAGCGCGCCGACGCGGAGACCACCAGCTGTATTAGAGCTGCATAAGAGCTGCAAATTTTTTATGGCGCTATAAGCACGAGATGAAATTATATACTAACGACTCATAAAACGAAACTTCCGTTGGCTTTCCACTATTACATTATTGCTATGATTCTACAGGCATCAGAAAATATGTCTTAATGTATAATATGTATTTTCTATTAATAAGGCCGTCGTGGCACAGTAGAACAAGGGTGTGACTGTTAACGCGATAGGTTGTGGGTTCGAATTATTATCA
>DWGR01001272.1:0-16791 GCA_018247715.1 Heliconius burneyi
GACCCCGTGTAACACCAGAGGAGCTACAGGTGCGTTGCCGGCCTTTAAGGTGGAGATAGACGCGCTTTTTGAAGGTACGCATTTCGTATTGACCTGGAAACACTGCTGCTGGTAGGCCATTCCATAATTCCGTGGTGCGTGGGAGGAAATTCCTACGAAACTGCACAGTAGTGGAGTGCCACATATCAAGGTGTTGTGGATGATATTTAAATTTGTGACGTACTATGCGGTTAGAAAATTCGGCGGCAGGACACTCCCTATGACAAATGCGATAGAGAACGCACAGCGAGGAGACGTCGCTACGCAAAGCCAAAGTGTCAAGCCTTTCACAGCTCATTGGAGCTCTATTTTATAGCCGGGGTATACAAGATAGGCTGTGTCGCTCGGTCGGGAAATTTGTGTTTCCGTTAGGAATAACAAGGCCGGCCGTGCCGTCTCAAGATAGTGGTGGACGGCATTCAGGTTGGAATGTAGACCCCTGATATTACAAAAGTCCACGTTTAGCGTGGTAGGAGTTGCCGTGGAGCGTACGCCTCGTTTGCTTTGTCTGCAGTTTTTTTACTTATGCGCGGTACTGTGCCCTCCCCAGAATTCGAAGGGCAGCCTGAGCTGGTGCTGGTACCCTCCTGGGGTAGTATTATTCTTTTTAAGTGTCCCTCTATTCATTTAAGTTAAAAATACTAAATGTAGAGACAAAATTTATTATATATAGAGATAAGATAATAATGTTTTATCTATATATAATAAAACAGTAAAAATATTTTGTCGTTTTCTCACATATCATTTCGATGTTTTCTTACTGTAATGCATATCCTAGTATTTCTTATTTACTTTCAAAATTGTGCAGCAATTTCATTAAAATTAATTGGCAAAAAGGCCGTGATAATGCTCACAGAAGAAGAATATTAACAATTTTTTATTTTTAAAACATTCTGTAAGTATACTTCTACTTCTGGCTTTATCTGGGATATAAGCCCCATTACTCGGGCTTGCCTAATTTAGCCCACTCTGCTCCATGGTCACGGTCGGCACGGCGCGATCTTCTATATCCTAATATCACATCTAGTATTTGCTTCCTTTGGTGTCCGTGTTGTTTAACACCAAAGACAGACATAGAGGCAATTCCTTCATTTATAATCCCAAGGCCACCGCTCTACGTAGGTATATCACTTCAGATGACACTTATAGAACCTATTACACTCATAGATTATTTATACTATACGTATCCATATGCATTCGAGGTATATAATCGATGTTAGGCTTGGTCAGGCTGCGTTACGTCCCATATCCACCTAAGCATCTTCATTTCCATTACTCTAAGTTGCAGAAAGTGCCAAAATAGTGTGGGCCGGCATTCAAACCCGTATTAAAGAACCGGTCGGATTATTTTTTAAATATCAGCCCCTTGAGCTTAGGCGGTATTCTGCAGGCCACACCAATGACCTCTTGTTTTTTGGCACAGGCAAAGAATTTTTTTGGCTTATCCACGCTTGGACATCGCAATGGTGCTTCTGGACGAATGCATAATGGATCCATGAATGTACCTAAAATTTTCTGATTTTCGGTTAGTTCAGGACCTATATGTATAAGCTCCGGCTCCGGGTAAGACATTTAGTTGGTCTTCGAGACTTTTTATTCCACCGTCCTGACATGCAGAGCTATCTTTATTCCTCCATGGTGCCCTGGAGGCGCATGGACTTATGGTTGAATAGCATTTTAACTAATAGGAACTATAGGCAGCTAAATAATTTATTTATAATAGTGAACCTAAGATACTTATCCATCAAATTTGAGCTCTATTTTATAACCAATTTACCGGACCGTTAAAGATAGTATATGTTAAATGAATCCTAAATACTTACATTACCTGTGTATTTATCGGCTTCATCCATTCAATCCTATTTTTTTTAATCTAGGTAAAATGCCAATTCTTAAGATCTGACGTTAATGTAATTTATTATTGACATTGACAGTTTTATTGTGAGTCGTGATCGTTGGGACTTGGAAAAGTTAGAATGCCAACAAATCGTAAATGCACGTCGCACGTATGACTATAATAGTTACAGTTTATTTAAGCTATGCTGCTGTTGCAACAGGCAACTCAATTTCTTGTATAAATATTATTCAACACATGTTGAAGTGTAAAAATGGAAGATACTTCAGCTGTGCAGGATGTTTATCTAAATAACGGTGATATTGAATGGCAACCTCTAGCTCTCACATTGGTTGAATATCCAAAGGGTACTTATTTAGATTAAATATATATTTAATAAACATAAATAACGACAAAAATATTTTTTAATTATAAACGTCTAAAATGTTTTAGGTGATATATTAGGTAAATTTTTAGCATTTATGAGCCTAGCTCCATTTGGAATTGGTGCTGGATTTGTAACATTAATTCTATTTCGAAGAGACCTTCATACAGTAAGTATAAATAGCTGAAAGATATATATAATTTTTTTTATTTAAATATTATTTAATGATTTTTTTCATGATTAGTCTTGTACATCAAGCAGCAATATATGTTTCTATAATTATTTACAGATTGTGTTCTTCTTTGGAACTCTTGTGAATGAGATACTAAACATAATATTGAAACATCTAATATGTGAAGCGCGGCCCCTTGCAAGAGGGAATTTGTATAATGAATATGGAATGCCATCATCACATGCTCAATTTATTTGGTTTTTTAGCATTTATGTTTTATATTTTTTTGTTATAAGGTAAATAGTATGTTTTAGAAAAATGTAATAAAAAAAATTATAAACTTTTTGCACATTTCACACAACTTGAAATCAAAATAACTTCCTAAAGTCCTCCAAGTTGGAATCTAACTCTCAACTATTAGTCAGAATGTGTTTTTGTGCCATGATGGCCTCATAAATAGAATTTAAAGTAAATTAAAATACCCTGTATTGTATAAATAATATTATATAGTTTTTATTTATATTTAAATATTTTTTTATTGCAGATTACATCACATAAATAATAACAGTATTATATCAGCACTTTGGAGGATAATAATTGTAGGCAGCTGTTTGACATTAGCTTTAATTGTAAGCTTTGCAAGAGTTTATCTTCATTATCACACTACAGCTCAGGTAGTTGTTGGTGGTATTACTGGTCTTATATTTGCCACTTTATGGTTCATAATTGTCCATAGAGTACTTACACCATTCTTTCCTCAACTAGTGTCTTTGTAAGTATTTTTTTAATTATATAAAAATTATAAATAATTTATTCTACTATTATTGAAAGACATTAAAGTTTATCAGCTTCATGCTGTATCCTAGTGCTAACACTCTCTGTTCTCTACCTTCCACCGCATTCAGGAGGCATAAGTCTTCACTCTGGTGAGGAGGCAAAGTGTAGTGTTGAGTTCCGCCACTGTCTCCATATTTGGTTGCTAAGTGGGGAATGGAAGTGTCTTAATGGAAATGGAGGGTCTTTACATGAAATTCCTAGATTCTTTTTGCCTACCTTGCTATGTGCGAGGATATGACAAGAAGCTAAGAAAAAAGGATTCGTAGAATAGAAAAAGGGACCAAATTATTTTAGTTATAATATGTACTATCCTTTTGAAGAGACTTTTTTTTATAAATAGTGAATGTTAACCATACTTGTTTTATACTTACATGTTGTGTTACATACATTATCTTATCAATTTTACTTGTCACATTTTCATGACAAAACTATTACTACTACTGATAAGAGACCTTAAATAACTGTACTAACCACTTCACATATTTTTATTGTGAAGTGGTTAGTACAATTTTTTCTTTTATTCCACTTGTCAGTAGTTAAATATTTAAGAAATGAAAATAATTTCAGGAAACTTTGTGAATTTTTAATGATAAGAGACACAACACTTATACCAAACGTGTTATGGTTTGAGTATACAACGTCAAGACAAGAGGCTCGGGCCCGAGGTCGCAAGATGGCGGCTTTGAAACCGACTCAATGACGGTGCGCCTGCGCGCGCGCCTCCAACACCTGTTCGAAGCGACGTGCGTGACGCGTGATGGCCGCCGCGGCGCTCGCGGTGCTCGGCGGATTCATCATATCCAAGTCAGATCCGTGCTCAATACTGTCACATTGACATTGGGATGTTCGATCCGATCTTGTGTGGATTGATAGAAACAAGAATATAATCCACTTTATTTTTTGAATTCATTTAATAACTTTCGATTTGATCGATGAGGATTGGATCAAAAAATCGGCAAACCATAAAAAATAATTTATTCATATAAATATTCGGACACTAAGTTTTCCCATTGGCCCAACACTAAATGGGAGCTACAATCATTAGATCCAGAGCTACTAGCAAAATTATTTGTGTACCCTACATTCCAAAGATTGGCCAATCAAAAGCCAAATTAATAAAAATATATAACAAATACCATAAGTTCTACATAGATAGCATAACCATGCTTTTCTCAAACAGTACAGCTGTACAATTTTAAACATTTTTATGCAAGATTTTTGATAAAATTGGTGTCAAAATGTGTTCAATGTAGTCTAAAATATAGTTATATACACAGCTGACAAAAAGAGTAGCACCTGTCTTTTATATTCGTTTTCAAAAAAAACGAAACTTTGTATAAAACATCAGTGCAATCTTTGTTTTACTTCTTGTACAACAAAGTATTTTTGTTATTTGTGTAAAACTCGTAAGAACGAATATTATGCTATCTAATTGAGTTGAGTTTGAGTTTTCAAACTAAGCAGAGCGCCACTAATAAACGACTAATGCAAATTTCTTCTACATAGGGTCAATGAGTTGGTACAACATATAATATTGGTAAAAAAAACACTTGGATCGAACATTCGCACATTATAATAAATGATTACATTCTCAGGAAAGTACTATTCTGTTCTGTTGACTTAGCTGTTAGTGTAAAGCTGTACAATATGTTGATTACAATTAGATATAGGAAATTTTAGTACCGTTTGATGGATTTTTATATAGTTTATGTAAAGTGCTATTTTTAATATTATAATTGTAAGTATAATTACATAATATTAAATACTTGTAGCTTTAATGACAACTGTTACAATTGATTTAGTGATTGAAAGTCCATGTCTGTTTTGTGTCTAACAGGCATTATTATAAATTAGCTTCTAGTTATAAAACTAATTGTATTTAGAATAATGAAAGGTGCCTGCTTATATAAATTTTATTAATTACAATAATAATTATTTCTTTATTCAATGCTAAATAAGATAGTTTCATGCTAGATGCAAAAAAAGACATGAACTTGATATTACATAATAAAACAAAGCCCTTTTGATAACACTGGGCTAGCTGCTAACCCTACTAAACGTCTGGGCGTCTCATTAAATTGTCTTTTTACCTAATAAAAAAGTAATCAAAGAAAATATACTTCAATAGGAAATATTGCCTTATAATAACAGTAAATTTTTAACAAGTACCAAAAAAAATATGCTAAAATATAACCACTTTAATACTAAAACTAAATTAAGTGAGTTTATAACGTGTCTTCCGAAACCACACAGTAAAGTGAGAACTATGACAAAATTAATTTATTACGTGGTTATGTAAAAAAGAAATGCGAAATATTTACTTCTTTCAGAGTGATAATGGTAAAGAAAATATTAACTTTTTGGTTCTTGTTTATAATTCATATCATATATTAATTTCAATTACTACTCTTAAATAATTTTGTTATTTTATTATTTATTTTAAATTTGTGTTTGATATATTTTATTATTAAAACAAACAGAACGCATAATAATTACAGACTTGTTTAGACTGTATGGTATATATTATATCTTTTTTGAACTTGGAATGAATAAGCGTCGAGTATATAGATAGGAATTTATGAAGTAACGACAGTTTGTTTATGAACGCTTATATATAGATATCGTAGCAATATATAGAGAACAATAGGGAATAATTAATTAGTTTATGAAAATACACTAATCCTAAAATAACGCAGATGCAGATTCAGTAAGCTGAAAAATAATAATAATTTGTTATTAATACATTTATGTTTATCACATAAAATATATTATAATTAATTGAAAATTATATTAAGAAAATATTTCGTTCAATGATATTTCGGTTCACGGTAATAATCTAATAAAGGCGGTGGAGTTTGATCTATCGTAAATGATTTAACAACACCACTAGGGGCAGCTACACACTTATTTGAGTATATATTTAGTTAAAAAATATATCTAACTAATATTGAGCAGCAAACGAACATTAATAGCAGAAAAGGCAATAAAATAATGTGTGCAGATGCAACATTTGTATGAAAATCTGTATTATACAGGCTGTAACACGATAAATCTCAGCACCTATTCGTTTTACCCCGTGTATATTAGTCGATTTTCAGTTATTCGGCAGATAATTCACAAATTGTGATTTTTTGGAAAAAATCGGATTCTTGAAGAAAGTTGGCAAATATAGCCTGACTATTGCGTCAGTGCTCGTGATTTTTTTTCTCAATATAGCTCAATAGTAAGCCTTATAGTGTTATGTTTTAAAAATATCGGCTTACAATCTTGGAAATAACATGGAAACAAAAATCCTTTTTATAAAAGCACATTTTTTTTTTCAAAATCTTTCAATGGCTGTAGCGCAAAAAAATTACTGATGATTTTTTTTCCAGAAGTAATTTCAAAAACTACTGGTATTAGTACAGAATATACCCTAAAAGTTTCATAGCCGCAGATCAATGACAATATGTTAAAAAATGTAATCGTAATCGGGAGACGGTAAAAAATGTTATTCTAATTATAATAATTTACTGCATGTATCGATTTATTACCATATTTACATATATAAGTGTTTGCATTTGTTAACAGTCTACTATGGCCAGACAATATTTATAGAGTACAAATGTTTTGATATAGTAAAGCTATCTACACAGGCCTTCAATTGGTTAATGTACTTGAATGTCCTTGGTGATTAATATTAACTTACACACGCTGTGAAAAAAATATTTCACAAGTAAATTTTTTGTACCTTCTAACTACAAATACATATTGAAAATAAATACTTAAAGTTTCATTTGGATAGAATTAAAGAATCATATAAAAAATTGCGTATATTAAAAAAAAATTGTTATCAAAGGGAACATTTTGTCCATTGAAAAAAATATATCAAATAAAAAACATAAATTTAAAATTTGTGATTTTTGTCAAGAGAGACAGAACATATCAAGAGAGGACGTTCATTAAATATTGTTATGTTTTTCATACACACAGTAGCGTGATGTAACATGCCTAAATCGTTATTACTAAATTTCAACAGCTATTGAAAAATGTTTTAGTAGAAACAATCAAATTATTTAGAATAATGACAAATATTTTAAAGAGATCATTAAAAATCGTTTGTAAAAGGTCATTTTCTAAGTGTGAAAGTTAATATAATTATAATTAATAGTTAATATAATTAATTAACCACCACACAAAGGCATTATCCAATTGTAGGCCTGTGCTTATAAAATAGCTTTACTATATCAGAACATTTGTACTCAATAAATATTGTCTGGTCATAGTAGACTATTAAAAAGTGCAAACACTTATGTAAATATGGTAAAAAAATCGATTTGAATGTAGTAAATTATCGTAATTAGAATAACAATTTTTTACCGTGTCCTGATTCGATTACATTTTTTACCAGCTCATTGTAAAAGTAATTTAAATGCAGATTCTCTACTATTTTGTTTTAATTAATGTTTGCAGCTATTATATAATTCTTCCAATCAAATAGTTTTTAGGGACACACGCATAAATAGTAAGAAAAAAAATATATATAAATAAAGATGTACTGCCTACGGCATAGTTAGAATTCGAAATAATTCTTAAGGTTGTGTCATAGAATGATAAGTAATGAAATTTGTTAGCCTACTCTTCCAATAAAAACAATATTATATATAAATAATATATCAACGGATTTTACAGTTAACAATAGACAATGAGTGTATTACTTTTTGCGTGTTATAGAGTATGTCTATACAGTTGTCTAACTGTATGCAACAATGGTTGTTGTATAAAATTAATAAATTGTATATTATATAATTAATTTTAATTTATTCATATATTCAAATTTTTATATTGTCTAGTGTAATTACAAAATCTTTATTATTGTTTTGTATATTTAGTACTATTTATATTATTATAAGTGTTATTATAATATAGACTTCTAAAGATGTTATGAATATATTCAAGTCTTAATGATAGAGCTGAGAACTTTGACGAAATAACTACAAACCTAAATATTCATTAATCATGTATAATATATTCCAACATCTTTAATAATAATTATAAATATAGAAGCTTTAGGTAAATGTAAATGGCTAGTTCTTAAGTTAAAACATAGTTCGTGATGAAACAATTGAGTTTGTTAGCTGATTTTCATAGTAAATATTGTAAGCGTTCTTCTTTTATATAAATTTTGAACGCACAAATTCTGCCTTAAATATTTGTTCACTAAAGAGCCCTGTATTGTAAGGACATCATAAAATTTTAAACAATTTAATTTAATAGTTTTTACGTATTTGACCTGTTATTTGAACATTTTCCGGCGTATTTGCAAATCTATACAACTTAGCGGTTAATGCCATGGAGGAAGTTTTTAATAGAGCAATCAGCATCTTTAGCCGATATTTATAATGTAATAATTTATTAGAACGATTTTTTAGAAGATATCAAAATTTTTATTTGAATACATACAATAATTAAAATATTTAAAGTTTTGAATTATTATTACTATTAAAAGTTCTACTAAGAAAACTACCTACATATGTGGTCAATTTAGGTGATTATGTAATATTGCCAGTTTTTTTTTCAATATTGTTATACTATTAATACTAAATAATATCAGTTTTATCAATTTATAGAATAAAGTGGATTTCCATTTAGTTACCTGCATGCCTTTAAAAGATGTAATGAGCCAGGATTTATAGCTATATTATCCGTTTCTATAAGGTTTTTAAATATATTAAGTTATAGTATACACTGGGTATTCTATACAAATTAATGATATTTTTTTTATATTTAAAGTGCTTATTCCTAGTGTAATAACAATGATATACACAAATACAGCAATGCAAAAAAGGTAGTAAAATTGACATAAACATAAAAAAATCACAAAAATATTTACATAATGTAATGTTTTACTTTAATAATTTTTGTTAATTGTCAAATGTTCATGATTCTCTAAATGGTTTCTGAGTCATACATCTAAAGTACAATGAGAGTCATTACGCATTTTATAAGCAATAAATTTTTATAGAAGTAGTTTTTTCTTTCTTTCCAATTACTTTTCTAACTACTATATTATAAAAGGTATATTTTCTAGAAAAATAAATTAGACTCATTATTTGTGTGCCCGCAAACTGTCCCACAAATTCTCAAAAATCTACTGGTCTAGTTAATATTACTCTGTACTGTATGTAATAATTCAGTAATATTTTTAACAAAATACTAAACTATTAGCCTCTTTAATTATAATATATAATAAGATTCATCTGTGTATACGAAAAGTATTAAATTAGGGGGTCACCAAATTAGCATTAATGTAACAGAAGCGCCTAATATGAAATCATTAGCTACACATTTTTCATAAATTCTTTGGTATTCTTTAAGGTTATATTTACTACTCCGTTTTGAGCTACGCAAGTAGTTAAAATTCCAACTAATTAGCCAATTTTGTTGCCAATTATATTATAATTCTGCGCCAATAATAAATAATGGGCCATTCTGGATTTTTACCGTTCTTTATAGCATACTACTACTGGACACTTCAATTTTCTATCATATGAGACGATTCTTCTTCTACTCTCCATATCCTTCATGATCCTAGTGATCATTTATTTTCTATTTATTCATCGACAAATCTTCTTTCTGGAATAAACTTTAATATAAGCAAAAAACGATACTATAATGAAATGTTAAGTACCTATGTTTTTATAATATTGTATTTTTTTAACAATATAATTAGTATATTAGTTTCTTTTTAGGCAAACAAACTAATAAATATCTGGGTACCTAGTATCTGCCACTTCATCATAAAAATTATCATTAGCTTGTACAATATTAATTATTTCTTTTTGAGCTTGAATCTTTTGAGCTGCTAGAGTTACTATTTTCTGGAAGGCTGTCTAGCCGTTTCTGAAAGTATCATTTTATTTAGATATATTTAAAATCACCAAATAAAAATAATATGATAGTGTGATAATATATAAAACAGCTTCGACTATCCGAAAAAAAAAAAATTCCGAACACTCATGTTATGCAATTATTTCGGTTAATCAACACTTTATTTGTTTTTATCTTCACACTGTATTTGAATATATAGGTAGGCTAGGGATAAGACACTCCGTTCCCCACTTTTCACAAAACGTTTGAGATATTGCGTGACAAGACGTGGTGGAACTCATCTCTACTAATCAAGTAACAGTACGTATGTAGATATGAAAAATTTAAATAATTTCTCTACCACCACGGTGTTGGGTTCGATGCCCACAAGGGTGGACAAACACCATACCCCACCACAGTCAGATGTTAGTTTCATTCTGAACATTGAATATAAACTAAAAATAATATTTCTAAATATACAATACTCCTGGGATAGGGAGTAACAAATACAAAAGTTAAAATTTATTATTTTGTATCTGTTTGACTATTGTTAGCTTTTCAAGCAAAATATATTGATGCAAGTGTCTATGTTTCCATCAAATCCAAACGATTTTTAACTTTACATAATAATTGTGAAGCTTAAAGCAATACATTGAATTGTAAAAAATAGATTTTAAGGCCTAAAATGATACGTTTTTGTATTGTAGAAGATAGACCTTCCTTGACCTTACTATCTCCGAGTTGTTGCAGTTTCTGAGCCAGAGACACGTATTATTATTACTACGGATACTGGTTCTACTTCCGAATAATTTTTACTTCAATGAATTAATTACCTTATCAGCTGGAATGAGTCGATCAACTTTTTTCATACATGTGAAATTTGCTTTCTGTCCAACTAAATACTTTGTCATTTCAGTCGTCGATATAACTTTATTAACTAATCTATCCAACATTTCGGGATCGTTGTCTAATAGTCCTGGAAACATTAAGGCTAGGGGCTGTACTTGTCTGTTACGTCCAAATTGACAATCGATCTAAAAAAATAAGCAATGTTAAACGAGTCACAATTAAACGTTTGTGTTGTTCAAAATGAGATATTATGGTCTTGTATATTTTACTTATTATTAGTCATAAAAATATCTTAATAACAAAGTGTAATAATACTTTTTCTCCATCACTCGAGCTACTGCATTGTATATCGGAATTTTGAAAAATATCGACCCATTCCGAGTCTTTTGCTAACAAGGCGTATGGTTTTTCTTTAGGTTCTTCAATATTTGTTATACTATTAATATTTCCTTTCAGCTTCTGTAAAGTTTATTTTATATAAGTGATTAAAATTTCATAATTAAATGGCACGTAGGTATATGGCTTTAAATACTTTGTTATGTTTGTCCATTTTATAAATAGAGTCATGGTTCTATTACATGATTAATTTATATTACATTAGTGTTATAATTTTTGGTGTCTGCAATTTTCAATAAAACAATGATAATTTGTACATTTTGTATCGTTTTTGACATATATGTAATTCTGACATAAATATCTATTATAAATTAGATAGACCTATTGTATTTATACTTTAATAAAATATAATGTGCGGTTTTAGAAATATGAGCTAAAAAGGAAACACGGAATATATATTTTATATATTAACAAACTACTTTTGCGCCATTTAACCTACCTTAATTAAGGTAAATGGTTTTTTTAACATGAGGTTAATGTTGTTAGCCCTATTGGATTTTACAGTGACACCGGTTGGGTAGGGAAGCGGAAACGGAAACTCTGCCCCTGAAGAAATGCAAGCACTAAGTGGCTGCCTGTGAGGAAGTCGACGACTGTAAAGGCACCCCATGCGGAACTCGAACCTCGGCTTGTGGCCGTCGAGCGGACTAGGATTTCACCTATGCTAAGCAAACCAGCGGCGACGTGAAGCCGCGACTGGGGACAAATTAGACTAAGGACGCTAAAGGCCCCTAACCGCAAAATAAGCTGGACTTCGTCGTCGATTCCCTGGACGACAGTGTTTGTGTCGTGTGTGAGTAGTGTTTTCTAACTACATACGAGGCATTCGTTATAGAAACGGCGTCATCCGAGTTTAAAAGGATACTACGCGGGCGTCTACGTCTAGGGAGCGCGATCGGGGTGTGATTACACCCGTTGCAATGTGCTTTAAAGTGTTGTAAAATTTAATGCAAGCAAGACCAAAAAAAACTTTATACCCAGATGGATTAGAATAAAATAATATTTTTTATCTACTTTATAAATTTGAAAATGTTTTCGTATCCTATTTTCTGATTAAATTTCAATACCAGTTTGACAATATTATAAACCGGCTAAGGAAATCACCCTAATATCCTCGCATCTGACCTACTTGATATCAGCTACCTATATATCAGCTATATTATATTCAGATGCTATTATTGGGATGCACTTAGGCAAGACTAAGATGTTTCTAGTATAAATCCCAATATTTGTTTTAGTTTCATTCTTAGTTGGAGAAAGGCATATTTCTTGTAAAAATATTGAAACACTTCTTTTAGGTTAATGTTTTCACTCCATTGTCTTTGTCCTCTTTAGTTATCCTGCTATAACATATATTATGCTGTATATGGATTTTGGGACAGTGTGTGATCTTAGCAGTGACACAAAATGAAAATTATTTTTGTGAATAATCAGACTTCACTTGTCATTCAACAAGTACAAATTTATTTTTTTTGAAATTTTTATTAGTAATTCTAAATATACAATAAAAAAATGATGAATAAAACTAAAAATATTCAAAATACTTTTAATCTTGAATTACATATCTCTCTTTAGGTCATGTAAAAATGCAACAGATTTTATGAATAGTCATCATCTTCTGTATCATCTTGCCTCATGCCCGATGGTGGTGGAACATATGGTTGGGTTGCCCCGTCAACTCCAACCAATCCTTGTTGTTGTAGTAATAACCATTGTTGTTGCTCTTGCTTTGCCTGCTCCTCTCTAGCCTAAAATTATTTCAATCATTATTATAAACAATAATGACACTAATTTTCTCTTATTCATTTACTTCTAAATAAGCTTCGTGCTTCTGCCTCACCACAAGAAACTATTGTTACTTTTCGGTTTTAATAAATGCAGAAATACAAATACTAACAATTTAATATATATTTAATATACAAATATTCCAAAGTTTCTATCAATATCATCAAAAAATGGATACACAAGTCCCATTCTACATATGCAATAAGATTGGAGAGCACATAGTTATCTTGTTTGAATTTCAAATTTGTTTTTTGAAAATGTATCAAAGGATAAGTTCCACTTTCAAATCAAATCATTATCGAATCTTGGCTGTTAGTAAATTGAAAAATATTGAAATTGAAAAAAATATTTGAAAAATGAACTTATTCTATTTAAAATAAAATTTGAGTCATACTTTGGCAAAGAGTTCTTGTTGTTGTCTTAAAAGTTCTTCTTCTGGTATACCCAAGTTTTCAAGTCTAGTACTTTGTCGTCTTCTCTTGGCTGCTACTGCTTTACAATCTTTCAAAACTGCTTCTGCTTCAACTGTGTAATCACTAAAGCCCAGTCTATCTAGAGCTAAGAAACAGCATCATTTAAAATTATTATGTAGTTATAAAATTATAATCTATATCACATTGAAAATATGATAAAATTTACACACAATATTTCAGCCACATCAGACTTCTTAGGTCCGAAGAAAAAGTGTAAGGGAAGAAAATTATAAATAGGTAAATAACGTTCTAGCTTTATACATTATTAAATTTCAAGATAACCATTGAATACTAAACCAAATTTAAATGTGTAACTGTAAGAAAATAAGGTACCTGTGAGGACATGCTCAGCATTGATTGTTTTCTTATTATTTTGATTACATACTTCGTTAGCTTCAGAACTAATTAAATGAATGAATTCTGTACAACAATTCAATATCAATTCTCGCGATTCAAATGCTACCCTAATAGAGGGTACTAATTCTTTGATCATTTTATTTATGCTGGCTCGTGGAAGGGTTAACTCATCTTCTTCTGATGGAGGAGGGCATAATTCTCTTTCTGGACTACCCATGTTAAAGTTATATGATATTACAAAAATAAGCGTCAAAGAACTTTGCTTAAAGTAGTCAAAATTATCAAGTTACAAATATTAATACTTATGATAAATACGATTTGAAAATAAAGTTATGGAATAAATGTTGTCTTAATATTAAAATATATATTTAAATTTTATTATTATAAAATTGGCCAATTTTATTATTATATTAGGGTAAGTAGTCCAATTCCTGCTAGTGCTAGGCCCTTGTAAACTATGACATTTGTTTGACAAATGATTATAACAGGTTGAAAAGAATATATATTAGTGATTTTGTGCTCAACTGGCACGCTCGGAACGTCATATTCAAAAGGACAGAATATATATTGGACCATTTTCAAATGCTCGAATCTTCTTTCTTTTTATAGATAGTAGGGGTAAAGAGGACCATATTTGTGTATAAAAAGGATCTATCAAAACAGTTAAAATAAGTGTGGTGCTGCATGGCATGAATTTTATTGAACGCGCTACAACAGTTAGGCTATTGGACTATATTCGAAGAAAATAATTCCAACAACTGGAGTGGTTAAAAATATTAAGTATCCAAACTCAGTATACTTTACGTTTTCTATAATTGCTCAGTTCATTTTATATCTCACGTTATATTAGCGTAATTTCGGTGAATGTGAATGACATAATTAAAAAGTACGCATGAAAACGACAGTTTTAAGCTAAATGGCTTAAAGTACCACAGTAAGGTATAACTAAAAAGCATTGATTTTATGCAAAAAGGTTCGAAGTACAATAGTCATGCACCATATCCATATAGCCTTTTTCTTATTTACACAGACCGCTAATACCAGCCCATTGCGGATGCGTGGTACAATGGGACTCACCAGCGAATCTGATCCTACCCACTAAAATCTAGCGGAAGCCCTCTTCTCCAAAAGGTGATGCCGCTGGATCACTCGTGCATAGTAGTCACCTCGGTGGAAGGACCGCCTATTTCGGGCCACCGTACCCTTCAGGTTGCCTTGGGGTTCATCCTGAGCACTATTCTCTCACAGTAGCTCCTCTAGGGTAGGGGAAAAGAACATGCGAGTACATCCTTCTACTCCCTGGCCTACGGTTCGTTCAGTTGCGTCAGTACGTCAGTTTGCGTTCGAACTGGACTCGCGTATCTGTTCCGCGGCTTCCTTCATTGCGATTACTGATTCGCAGAAGGAGACCAATTGAGCTATCTCCTTCCACGATGGTTATACGCCTCGCAACCGCTCGCACTAAATATATAGTCCTTCGTTAGCCTTTTAATTAAAATATAAGTTATGTTAGTAAGGATCTAATTGTGCACAATTGTATTTGATTGGAGATTAGATTGAATTGAGGAGTAGGTTTGATCGGAAGACAATGCCAGTAATTCTAATCTTTCAGTAATTTTTACACTTCATCGTTATCAGAATTTTCGTAGCTTCTCCTATTTCTTTTTTTAAGACATCCGAGGCCTTACGATCCTAACATACCTTCTTCTTTCACTTCATTATCAAACATTTTGTCGTACTTTTTGCTAAATCCTCGTTGTCATTTATCGTCATTTTCATTTCTGCCGCTGTTTCCCTCATATAATCCTAAATATGTATATTGGCAGAGTATACTTCAACATTTCCGTTTCCTGTTTTACAAATTTTAAATTTTAGAAGAACTCTTCTAATTCCTCTCTAATCAATGGATCTTAATACTTTCAACTTTTTATGCGATAATTTGACTCCAATTGACAATGACAAACGCCTCATGAGGCTGCCTCAA
The DNA here is from genome assembly GCA_018247715.1 of Heliconius burneyi. Taxonomy (NCBI): domain Eukaryota; kingdom Metazoa; phylum Arthropoda; class Insecta; order Lepidoptera; family Nymphalidae; genus Heliconius; species Heliconius burneyi. The sequence goes on from DWGR01001272.1 coordinate 15,961, forward strand.
AATGAAAATAGACTCCTTATTCTAACAGCAACTGTATATTGATATGTTCCCAGGACAGCATCTTAAGCACTGGCGTGTCTATAACATGGGGGGACCACCCATGTGATGAGCTTAAATTTTTTTTTTCATAAATTGCTTTCTTAATATGTCGAGAATGCAGTAGTAAAGTGATTTGAAAATTCGAAGTCGTTTTAAAGATACACTAGGTAGAAAAAGTAGCTTCTCGAAGCGTTGTATGAGAACTTGAAACTTTAAACGCGTTTTTCTCAAAATTGTGTTTTTCAAACTTTCCTCCATTGTATCTTAAAAACGGCTGGACCGAATGACATGAAATTTGAAGGACTGGACTTAGCACATGTAAATGCATCGGATGAACTATCGACGATCAAAAACTCCAAAATTTCTATTTTTTTTATAGCAAAAAGCAAAACAAAACGCAAAATATACGGTTTTTTTTCATTCCGTGCATTAAGGCTCACAGATTAAAACACCGTTAACTTTTTTGTTTCTGATAAGCCAATCAACCGGAATCGTGGAGGCAGTGGGAGCCCATTTTTTCGAGGCGGCGTTTTCAGAACTCATGTTCTACATCATATTTCTAACTACAAATTTATATTGATACTGTCAAAATATATTAATTAATTGATGACAGTGTACGAGGTAAAAGAGGTACGAAGAGACCGTACCGTTTGGCGCTCCATTTTCTCTGACTTCCCCACAAGTAATAAGTAAGTATTTAATTTCAATCCTTTACATATATCATAATTAGTAACACAGCACATTTTCCTTCAGATGTTTATCATTATTCTCAGATTGTCATGGTCCGTATTG
>DWGR01001273.1:0-16790 GCA_018247715.1 Heliconius burneyi
CAGTACGTCGTTAGTCTGCCTCCCGGAAGGTGTAAATCTAAGACGGTGTTTAAGTATTTAAAATCAGTGTCAGTGCTGAAATTATGCGTGCATAAGTGTAAAGTGTCATATAGAAACAGTGTAAAGTATGCGGTGTAAAGTGTGCGAATCGTGTAAAATGTTAAAAAGGAACAATAAATTGTGCTTATTAAGTACTATCTTATACTTTTCTCCTGACATGTTAACATATGGTAAGTGATAATCTGTCATGTCCGTAATGACGTCGGCTGACATCATAAAGGAGCGTGCTTTACAAAGACCACCAGCGTCCAGGTAAATAAGATAAGGTGTGAACAGCCTTTATCCTAAATTGTCAAAGGAAGTCCTGTTTCTAATGTTACTTTTGTAAATGTTTTTTTTTTGCAAAAACAGTTTCTCGCATAGAAGAGAAAGTAAAAGAAACCTAGTGCTATGACACTGCGTTATCCACTTTCGTTTTTGTAAGTGAGAATCGTACCCATTATTGTCGTTTTTGTAATTCCATTTCGCTGCGATGTCATTCGCAGTTTTCAATAGAATTGGTAAGAAAATATAAGCCAAATATAAACAAAAATATATTTATAAACTTATTACCTATTTTATGTAAAAACTTTGAGTAAAGATATATAAAGTAAAAATGTAAATAGTAAATTTATGCATTCCACTTCCTGTAGACGTATTGCATATTTGGTGAAGAAACGAAACACCGCTCGTTATCTAGGTAGGCCGACACATTACCGTTATTTTAGATATAATATTATAGACTGAGACTCCTGGTCCCCCAGACCTACGTAATTTTAGCAAAGCTGAAGTTTTGAGGATCAATGGTCTAATATGTAGTTAAACCTGTATGCATACTCTCTAAGTTGAAAGTGGGGACCTTTCAGAGATGGCCCCATCTTAAGGTACATGTCCAGCTACGTTAAAGTAGAAAGGCTCGTTTTTATATATGTTTTAAAAAGAATGTAAAAAGGTATATTTATAATTAACATACCCTTTACGTGCGCCTTTAGTCCTGCCAAACGTCTAAAGGTTGTTAAAAATTGGGGCAAATTATATTAAGCTATCAATCTTTAATTATAAATATATTATTTACGGACTATTGCATGACCCCTCATGAACACCCAGGCTAGTGAGTAACAATACATATTGTATTAGACTAATAAACCTCAAAATTTCAGCTTTGCTAAAATGACGTAGGTCTGGCGGCTCTGGGATCTTGGCCTACTATATATATATATATATATATATATACATTGACTGACGTCTTGATATTTTCTGAAGTGAAAGAAAATTTAACGTCAAATCTTATAGCAGTATTAAAGAAGATGTCACATTTTCTGTACTTTGGACCGTCACGTCACGCCTTCGTTAATATTATCAAGCGCTATTATTGCTTTACTTTTTTATTGAATGGATTACTGTAGTTAACTTTTTAAGTATAGTAATCCATTCAATAAATTTCAAATTACTCAAATTCGGGCTTTCAATTTATAATTGATGTAACTGATTTTCAGATACAATTGATTCAATGAATTTTTATCAATAAAAGAGTTGAAGTTAACATCTATCATTGTCATTGTTCACAAATTATTGGTTGGACTACAATTACACATAACAATAATAAAATCACAGTATTATGGAACGGTAAAAAATAAATGGATACTCTCGTATGATAATAAAATATCTGTTATTTGACAGGAATTGCTTAATTAGTGTTAAAAATATAATAAAAATAACTTATATATCGAGAAAAAAAAACCACTTAATGCGTGGGTATATTAATACACAAAAATATATATTTTTTATATACAGTAAGTTGTTCTCTTGACCACTTACAGACTTACTCGTAATTATCTATTATAAGCGTAATTAATACAATTAAAATAAAAGAATTTGTGCCAAAAATTAAAAAGTGATTTTATCTAACATAATAAATATAAAAAAATCATATCCAATGACGAGTTTAGTGTTTTTTTGTGTACAAAAAATTATATTGCACCATGAATTACTTTTAAATAATTATCACACATAAGAAAGATAAAATAAAAAAAAGTTGCCTAAAAATAGGATTTTATTAGATAATTTTAATAATAGATTATTTAAAAAAAATGCCAATTGCATAAAATATCCCTTTTCGATTGTGTTTTTTGCAACTAAAAACTGTTCATTTAAGTATGCCTAACCTATTTACGAATCTTGATCTTTTGCTTTAGGTCTGGTTTTGAAATATTTTACCCTATACCTTTTAAAAGGGTAACGAGGCAAAGCACGGCGATGAGTTCAAGGACTCAATACGCAATGCCTCATGAATTCTGCGGAAAGTAGGGAATGGAAGTACCTAGTTCGGAACGGAGTGTCTTAACACTAGGTTTTTGCTATAATACTCCAAAATCATGGATGCCTCTTAATCTTAAAACGATCTAACTATACCCAAGGGCTCTAGCAAACTGAAAAAGAAGTTGGACAATAAAATGATTTAAATATTTTATATAAGGCACGCTTTTTCGTGAATTCTAAATTAGTTAGACATTATTGACTCAGAGTTGACCTAAAAAGGCTTGATTCTAGAGAGAATTTACGGCTACGGCTCATTGAAAATAACAATTAAAAATATTTTATTATTATTTTGTACAAAAAAATAATATAATTTATAAAATAAATGATTTTTCTTCCATCAAGAAAGGATCTTTTTTAAGCTTGTTAGTCTTTTAAATGTGATGAAACTTTGGTTATTTTTTTAGTACATTTCTTTGGAAGCTTGAATTCAATTTCCAGTTTCTTTACATGTTTTTTTAGTATCGTATTAGATTATAGACAAAGGTGCTTAGAGATTTCATTAATAAATGGTTTCAAAGTAAAGCTATCTGTAAACTACATAATAATAATGTTATGACGGGCTCCAGATTGTTAATAATTTTCAATAAAAACTATTTAGTCCAGTTAATATGATAACTCGATAGTATCGGTATAGTGATCGGTATTGAGCTTAGATATAGCCTGACACAATAAAGTAAAATAATATTTTTTAGCTTAACTTTTTACATTGTTAAATCACTCCGTTTTTTACTTTTTTAAGACGTTATGTGCTTAGTGGTGGAACTCAGCGCTGAGCTTTGTGTTGCTAGAGCGTGCAAATAAACATTATATATTTATCACGCTTTGCTTTGGTGTCAAGAGTTCAAGACACGAGAGCGAATGAAAATGTTAAATATTTCATTACCTCGAGTGTAAATCGAACCCCCAATATGTCGCGCTTATAGTCACATACTTGTGCCCCTGCGCCACGACTGGTCTCAATTTTGTCTGTATTTTCAAAATATTAAGTCAATCGTCGTCGTCAATTTTCAAAATATTAAGTCAATCTACCACTCAACACGCTATGCCTTGAAAATTTTGCGGAAAGTATGAAACGGAATGTACTAACACTAGGTTCCCTCAGCCTACCCTGCTGCATACAGCGTGAAGCTGAAAAAAAATATTTAAGTTAATCACAGAGTAAACTAAGAACAATGCAGTAGTAAACGTAATACACGTCTACCATCGTTTACAAAACTTGCATAAAGACTTACAAAGTTGGTTGAATGCATTATATGGAAAGTATGGTAAGTGACGACGAATTCAGTGAAGATACTAAAATTCCTAGAGAACTGAGCGGGAAGGTACGTACTCTACTTGGAACTTTGTTTCGTATTGCAGCTCGTGTTATTATACTTTTAAGTTTTGCACGTTTATTACTTCTGATATAAAATATTTTGCAAAAAATAAAAATATATATATTTGTATTAATATTAATAATACTGAGCAAAAGAAACTTTTTCGTATCGTTGAGATGATTAAGCAAAGCTTGAGTAATGACCATAGCGAGGTGTTTGGTTCGTAAGATGGAATTTTCACAATGTCTGAAAAATTGGATGAAGAATGGGGAACGGAGTGTCTTAAATCTAGGTTCCCTCTGTTCACATATACATATGCAGCGTGACGCTGCATATGTATATGTGAACTGCTGCTTTTTAAGTAGTAGGTTTGATCCCTACTCACGACAAACGTAACTATTCTTTTAATTTAGTAGGTTAATTAAGAAACACACCCACAGACACGGTAGAAAAAAATGTACTTAAGTATTTCGTAATATAACAATAATATTAATTCCTCAAGTAAGCATGTTACGCCTACAATATACGAAATCAACTTCGTCCCGTTCGTACACAAATACCAATTCATTATACCTCGTGAGCTCTTCGCGAAGTTAAATTAAAAACAAATGTTTACATCGGTGTCGTTATATTGGAAAAAGTTTCTATTACAATGGTTTTTTTGAAGAATTTTCAGAACAAATTAATAATACATTGTTTAAATGTTATAATACATTTAAACAACGTATTATTAATTTGTTGATTTTTACTTTTGTATTTACAATGGATATTATTGGCTTACAATAAAAAAATGGCTCTGATAGATTTTAGCGCAGCCTTCAGTTCCACCATTCAACAATATATCGAACACTTGGCGGTAAATGGTAACGGAGTGTCTTAATACAAGACTCTCGATGCCTGCTTATAAGGGTAAGTATAAGAACGAAAATAGAAGTAAACATAAATACAAAAACCTCTTTGTGAAGAATGACGATGAAAAAAAAATATTAAAAAAACCTGCCCAATCATTTAAAATTATAATTTTCCGAACATCGACCTGGTTAAATCTCCTTTTTAAGATAACTGCAAAGATTGGATAGTTATCGTGAAAATAATATACCAAATAAAGACTTGGTCTCTTTAAGAGACAAGATAACTGCAAAAACACGATTACTATAACAAAAAACATTGAAATGAAATGCATATTAAGCTTTAGAAAAGACCAAAATTATCGGTTTCATTATCCATCAATAGAAATAAAAATCCAATATCCATTTAATACTAAATTGAAGAAGACCAGCTTGAAAATAGTGAAGTCTTAACCAAAAGATGCTAGCAGGATGTAATCACATATTTATAGCGTAGTTAGGAATTCCTCCTTTATCCGAGCTCTTATCTGAAACTAAATCTCTAGTTTGAAGCGAGCTATTAGAACCTTACTGGGCATGAATGAAAATGTATTCTTTGCCACGCTCAAACAGCTTTATATTTGGGGCTTATTAGGTTATATAAGTTTTAAATTATGATTGAAGCCGTCGTCGCGCAGTAGGGTGTTGATAGTGTCGGCTGTAGGATCGATTCTCATTAATTTTGTTTCTTTTTTCTGGTAACAATGTAAAACACAGTGTTAAGCTTCACTCTATTTTTTTATGCAAAAAGATATGGCAAATGAGCGTACGGGTCACCTGATGGTAAATGTTCACCGCCGCCCACGACCCCGCATAACAATACAGGAGCTACTGGTGCGTTGCCAGCTTCTGAGGTGGTTGGGCGCCGGATAACACTACTTCACGTCGGTTTTAAATGCCGGGGGGTAGTAATGATCCGATCGAGTCTGCCCATGCGTGTTGCCATTGCTGGCGACGGGACTCTCCCACACGTACTTTAGTCGCCTCTTACGACACCACCAGTACCAGGGTGATCATATTCTTAGCCGGGAACACACTGCATAAAACGGCACGGCATTTCTATTTGAATATATCGGAGAATGAGGCAAGTAATTTTTCTTAAGATGTAGACAAAATAAGACATCATTTGGCCATATTATTATCTAGGTAACATCTGATTGATTGGATTATTATGGCCGGCTCGCTGTTTCATAAATGTCTTTCATAATTAATATACTCGTATACCTAAAGAAAGACTGTGGAATCTCTCGCTGTTTACGCGTTGGTTTTGGGTTCGATTTTCCCAGTAATAATAAAATTATTAAACGATAATGTATCAAAATAAGAATATTCCTTCTATAACAATCACAATGAAACAAACAAATATCTTAACAAATTAATGAATTACAAATAGATACCCGTATCCAACAATCTAACAAACATTTTGGGGAACGTTACTCGAATGCTCGAAGATCTGTTACCTAGATATAAACGAGGGCTTACAGTATACAAATAAAGCTAACACAAAAATATTATCATACGAAAATCGACTTATTTTCTAAGTGGCTATAGCCTATATTGCTACGTTATAATAAAATAAGAATCTACACTATTTGTACGTGTGATTTCAATAAACGAAACCCCTCAGAACATAAATAATGCATGTCGAATTATATATGGAGTCCGAGATAAGGATCGATAATAATACAACAATTCCGCGGGCATTGTAATACTTACATGACTTTGGATATAAAACGTATGGTCTTGTTTGCCATATTTATATTTTTAGAGTTTAAGTGCGATGAGACCTTGAGACTAAACCTGATGGTTGTCGGTTCAAGTCCAACTCGGGAGAAGGTATTATTCATTTCCTTTCTCTGTCAACAGGAGAGAGCTAGGCGTTATGTTCCCAGTGTCTTAACCCTAGGTCCTTTTCGCTCTCTGGGGTAAACGTGGGATACAGCGAGAAGGTAAGAAGCCTACCTAACATTTCTTTTTCCAATATAGTAACCTGTTTAATATAATAGGTTAAGTAAATCACGAGTCAAATAACCCATGAATGATGTAATTATTAATTAAAGTTATCATAAAATACATAGTTCGTATTAAAGCCATTTATTAAAAAAAGCGTCAGTTTAATTTTTTTTAACTAACAATTTTTAAAAAATAAATCAGCTTCACGCTGGATCCCGCACACAGCAGGGTAGGCAGAGGAAACCTAGTGTTAAGACAATCCGTTCCCAACTTTCCGGCGAATTCTGGAGGTATTACATGTAGAGTGGCGTAACTCAACGCCGCGCTTTTGCCTCGATACCGTAACGAAAATATAAATTTTAGTAAATGTTGGGTTTCCTCAAGTGGGGATCGAACCCAACCATCGTACAGTCACACCCTTGTGCCCCTGAGCCACGACAGCTCAGATTTTTTACTTTCAAAATATTATATATCTACTTTGTAATTACCTACTACTTCTCTAAAATTCATCCTCGCGATATTTCTTTATCTAACACACAGGGTAATCCATTAGGTAAAATGTGTTGTCGTTGTCTTTCTCATTCATATAAACGTTACTTATAATGTATATTAATAATGTTGTCACGTATCGTAATGTATTGTTATAAAAATAATACCTGCTCAAAAAGAATCATAAAAAGGCTACTAAAATTCTAAGGATTTACATATGGTTTTCACAATTAAATAAAGTAATTATAAGTATTAGCTTGACTCAAGTTTGTTTGTAGGCAGAGGGGACACCTAGTAAGAAAACACTCCGTTACCAATAAGGCACTTAACTAAGAATTAAAAAAAGAAAACAATCAGTTTCACATTGTATCCCGTACACAGCAAGGTAGGTAGATGGAACGTAGTGTTAAGACGCTCCGTTACCTACTTTCCGCCAAATTCTAGAGGCGTCGGGTGTTGAGTGGCATAACTCAGTGTCGCGATCTTGCCTCACCATACAGAGGAAAGATAAAAGACTATAATATTTTAAAAATATTTTTGTGCGCAAATTTATTTACCAAATAACGAAATAGCCTCAATAACGTAGTTCTTGCAAGCGAAACAAGTATCATAAGTTGTCCCCTTAATCGGAAATGAACCCTTATCCATTACCTAAGTACAATAAAGGTTAAATATTTCTATTATAATTATAAAATACTTAAACTGTCGTTTATGTTCTTATTTATGTAAGTGACATACATATTTGTTTCTTTTACAAATAAATAATTATGTATAATAGATATAATTGTTCACAACATAAGAATGGGTGGATACTTACAAACTTTATGCGTAAATATAAGATCGCTGTTACAGCAGAATTTATTGTCATGTAATATTACATTTATTTTACTGTTCTTTTTTATAGCTTTATGATGTGTCCCGCACGTAGCAGTCAGTGAGAACCTAGAGTTAATACACTGCTTTCCCATTCATTGTACTTCCGTTCCCTTCTTTCGCATAATTTCTAATTCTCAAGGCAGTGAGAGTGGCGGAATTCAACGCCGCTCTGTGCCTCGTTACCGGAGCCATTGTGTCAGTCAGCTTGTGGCAGTCGTAGACCATCATGGGGCGATGCTTGTGGGTTCGATTCAAACCTCTAGGGAATTATCCCTATTTCTTCGCTCTGATAAATCGAAGTACAGTTTTAAGATATGCAAATCAACACGCAGTATCTCTAATTCAAAAGCAAATAACGAAGTTTTTTGATACTATACTCTCTCTGCATACCTTAGTAGAGTGTAAAGCAAAAAAGCCCCAAAAATTGTAAAAATATATTTACATATAGATTAGGTAACTGTATAAAAGGATATTTTTACTAGTAATAAATGACAATGAGGTTGGAATGACTGATACCTCTGCCAAGTTTTAACCAGTCGTAAAAATATAAGCTCGAATATAAGCAAAAGTCCTAACAACTGTCTAGAAGAGTTGAACTTGTTGGTAAATAAATGTGTAGCTTTAGTTGGCCTTGAAAACTTAATAAATTCTTGTTAGTTAGACATTAACGAAACCCTTAAAACAATAAATCCCAGAGCAAAGTAGAGAGACAGGCAGATATTAATTTTATTCACTCAAATCCCCACAATTATTTCAATACGAACCGACGGCGTCGATATCCACGTGTGCCGGATGTTGAAACAAAGCCATTTACCTTTTGAGATATCCCCGAGTAATGCAAAACAAGACTCATTGTACGGAAAAATCGAAAATATCACCATTTGTAAGGCATTATGGATCATAACGTCAAGGTGCAAGGTTCAAATTCTATTTTATACGCAATTTGAAGGGCTTTAGTCGGTTTATGCCTTTCTCATTGACGCACCGGACCGCTTGGTAAAATAGAAACAGAAGCTGCACAAAAAGAAATGAATATCGGGATGTAGACGAAAGACTTGAAACCGACTCGTTTATGCATACTTGACTGCCTCTTGGAGGATACTCGTATTCAAAATTTATGTAGTGGTCTTTATCATTAATTGTTATTACTTAATTTCTTTTAAGATAACCTATAGAAAGTGTCATTCTATGTTGCATGTTGAGTAGCGGATTCAAACGCATTCCAACTGGCAACATTTTTTCCTGCTGTTATTAATAATCTTGACCTTGCTAATTTTCAAATAAAAACAAATGTATACAAAATTACGGAAACACACAAACCGGTTTATTGATTCGTTGTTAGAGCCAAGAAATGAGAGGAAACGACGCCATATTTCCTTTTTTATGAGAGAGAAATCTTGTAATTCTATTCTAATCCGATTCCATTGCGAAAATTTCTTTTGGAGCAATTCTGACTTTGGAAAGCGACTTTAAGTTTTGTCCAGTAAAAGTTTCAGCGCATCTTTAGTGCTATTAATTCGTCTTTTTCGGATTTAAACTGAGTGTCTTGAAGTCTTGTGAACAGTTTTCAGAACAATGACCATTGAGAATGCCTTTCTATACAGCTTGCTCGTTGGAGTGTAGCATAACTCTAAATAATTAGCTTGACGAGAATTTTTACTATTATTTTTGTTATTTTTAACATTAAGACTAGATGAAAAATAGGACAGTAGGGTAATCTGTGTATGTAATGTAATCTGGTGGTTATAATTTTTCTTTTAATGAAAAAAATTTCTTGGTTACAAATCATTATCATCATACTTATTTTATGTATGCCGTGGTCACATTACGAATATATAATTGACGGCTTAATGATATCATCAATCAATTATCATTAATCCATAACCAATGATCATTGATTTGTTTTATATACACTACACATAGTAGGGTAGGCAGAGGGAACTTGAAAACCTAGAGCTAGGACACTCGGTTCTCATTAAAATATTGCTATTCCCCACTTTTGTTAAGGATTTACAAATCAGTTTCAACACATCTTACTGGATCCCGCTCACATCAGGGTAGGTAGAGGTTAACCTAGTGTTAAAACACTTCGTTCCCCACTTTCCGCCAAATTCTTGAGGCATTGCGTGTCAAGTGGCGGAACTCAACGCCGTGCTTTGTCTTGACACCAGGGCGAAGAAATGACTGGACCTCAATCATCAGTCATTGTGAAACAATGTTTTTTTAGATTTCAGCTCACTGTCATAATACCTGCATGACCTTTAGAACAATAATTTATTTAAATTACTTTTATTTTCCCTCACTGACAAACAAAATCGGCGTAGAGTTCCTCCCCTCTACACGCAATATTCCAAAAATGTGGCGAAAATTACCGAGCGGAGTATCTCACCAATAATATGTACAATGTCCACACACAACAAGAAATACTGACCAAATTAACTAAATAAAAAGATAGAAAAAAGAAATTAGCGACCAGATTTATTGGTGAGCCCAATGAGTTACCGCAAGTAGATTGCACAAAGCGACGCTAACGAGCAACACCTGGACATGTTCATTAAAACTCGTTAACTGTATTCGCTTTGTATATTGATGGGCCGAGTTTGACCGAGTGAGATTACTTTGTCTTCTAACCCTAACGGTGAGCTGGGATTGGGAAGATTTGAGATGAAAGCAACGTTGCATCCGTAATCTTCTAACATTTGGACGAGTAACTTAATGATAAATGACTCTGTTGTTAACTACTCTAGGTATCGGAACTCAACGTTGCGTTTCGTCATATTAAACACAACATATAGCTTTACGCTTTATCCCGCACACTCCAGGATAGGCAGAGGGAACCTATAATAATTGAAGCCATAAATGTAGCGTAACGATTTTCTCTTCTACAAATTTTGAGTAACATAAAAATATACACGTATATTTAAACTCCGCGTCTATATAAGTTGTTAATTTGTAGGTCTCCAGTGGTCATGCAGAGCGACAAGCTTCACATAACGCATGACTTCACCACCTGTTGCAAGGTGAGTATAATCATTTAGCATCTTATTTACAGTATTGATAATTTGGCCCTAACTTATACAGATTCGCGATTATCCGGAAAATGTTAAACAATTTTGTGGTACATATGCAGAAAACCAGTTTTTCTTTATACTTTCGATTATCCGGATTTTCAATTATCCTAATGACTAACAACAACAGTTAGTCCGGTTTCTACTGTACTGTACGACTGGTTGTCGGCCGTAACTTTGAGTGCATTGACAAAAAAATACGAGTACTCGTATAGTAGTCGTTGCAGTACATAAGTATTCTATTGTTTACTTGACTGCGTTGAAACTCAAAACGAGGGTTATGTTTCTAGTATCCTTTCGTCGTTCCTTTCTTCGATTGTAACAGTTAAACCAGTAAACCGATTTTTTTAAATTTAGCTTTTACAGTCGGGTTTTTGTTGTTTTGATTATGTTTTTTTTTTGTCTAGTATTTTTGTATAGGCAAATAAGTTGTAGGTTTCAAATAAAGTGATACTTTTCTTTAGTTTCACCTATTATTTAAATATAGTAGAAAAGTATTGAGTGGTGGAATTCATTGCCACGCTGTCTTTTTTTAGAGCTAGAGTATGAAAAGAATTCACAAGAAAAGAAGCCACAACGGTCGTGTTGCTCTACTGCGCCACTTCACTCTCTCTCTTTCTTGTGCTTTTTATATTCCTAATGATTCTTTAAACATAAAATAAACTAGGTACTTATTTAGGTTTAAGATTAACACTTACTGAACAAAGAAAATTAAACTTACAATTATCAATTCTTAGATAACACAGATCATAAACAAAGAAGTGTAAAAATCTAATCTTTTACTAAAAAATCTTTGGTAAATCAATTATGATAAGAAACCTTTTACGACATGAATGGAGTGCATCTGGCGAATTCTAAAACCTTTTGGTCGCCGGATATAAATTGAGGCACACACAGGTAGCCAGGTAGCCGAGGTCTTTGGTTCCAAATCAAAAGCGTGGGTTTTTACTAAAGTGAGATTTTTTTAATATATCAATGTACTAGCGACTACAACATTATTTAGATGTATTTTGATATTTTTTTAAGTATTTTGTTTTTTGAATAGTTTTATTGGTAACTGTGTTTTTGAAACTAAGATATTATTGTAACAATGCTTAGACCATATTTAATTAATGTTTCCTTTTAGGTGAAAGGCAGCCTTGACCAATTAACACGAAATGTCTCAAATTAAGGCCGAAAGAGAAGTGAATTTCTAGATATAGAGCATATCTTTATTCAGAAATTGAAATTACTTTAAAATCTTAAACCTAACTTCAATATATTTCAAGATAACTTCTCGTGATTTATGCCCATTAAAATGTAATTACAGCAAATTCCTTATAGGGAATGTAATATATGTGGAAGTTTTCAAATTATTACCCAAATTATACAATGGGTCACCAACTTGTCCCTTAGTATTAATATATATTTAGTAGTTACCTTGTCTACACCCGGAAATAGCATTAATTGCCTTCTTCGACGAGTGTCAAGGTAGTCAAAAAGAATATAGAGTTCAGCCACTATATTTCTTACTCTCCGATCATTTAAAAATCTTTTGTGTTATGAAAAGATATTCTTAAAATTTTTATTTAAGTGTTATTCCATACTAGACATAGAAAAATATTTCCATGAAACGTTAAAAAAAACATTAATATTAAAAAAAATACTCTCATTCTCTCTTGGCAAATGATTATCATTAGTCAATTATCTTTATGTACAGAGATACTAACATAAGTAAATTATAACAAGAATATAAGAATTTGGAATTTGGAATTGGAAGTAGCTTTAAAGGAAGTATAAGTTAGTATGGCATAGGATCGAGTTCCGTTACATTTCAATTTTTATACACAAAAAAAATTATGCAATATAAATAGAAAAAAATACAACAACATCGTTAGCGTTAATCCAGAACAAAATCAAATGGATTTTAGAATACAGAATAATCTTACATAACTACAAAATTTTATCTAAATCTATTCAGCCGTATTAACGAAATACTAACCAAACATACAAAGTAACTATACATAGAATCTTTTAATACCAGCTACTTTAAAGCCATTTGAAGTTTTATGAAGGTACAGGTTCAGAATATAATGTGGGGAATTTATAACAGTACCCGTGTCGTGGATGCGCGATGGCTCCACGGCGTCCTTTCCACGATCGCCGCGAGGAAGATTAAGATGGCGTCTCCATTGTGCATTGAGATTTTATTGGGTGTGTGTGTAAGGTTTTTTAGCTTTAGCCATTTTTTGGGTAGAGGGAACATAGTCTTAAGTTTTCGTTCTCAAGTTTTTATCTAACTGCAGTAAATAACTTTATGCAAAATTTAAATTAAGATAAATAATTTAGATTTTAACAATCTAAATTATTTATCTTAATTTAAATTTAAATCAACATATTTTTTCAACATATTTTTTAAATCAACATATTTTTTCTATTATTTAAAAAAAACCACAAAGAAGAATTGTGAATTCGATTTCATTCCGGGGATTCAATAGTTATCATTTCCTGCCTTTGGTAAGAAGACAAATCGCGGCGCTAGTTCCGCCTCTCAACACGCAATGTCTCGAAAACTTGGCCAGCTATATGCGGATACAGCGTGAAGCTAAAATTATAATGGATTTTGTTCTACTTTGTCGTGATATAATGGACACAGTGCAAGAGGGTATCGTCGCACTGCCGGCGGCTCCCCGTCGAGACACGCTCGCTACAGGGCAAATGCAAATATAACCTTACAATTCACTAGACTTATCATATATTATATATGTGTTTGTCGTTTGCTATTTAAGATGATTAATCATTTTCTTTTTAATACCACTCGTAGGGAAAATGTGGTTGAGTAATGGTTGTGAGTTTGATGGTATTAGGTGTTTTGTTTAATGTAATTAAAATATATTAAATGTTATAACGACTTTTTTCAAGTGTTATTCATATTGTAATCTAGTGTAAAGACACTCTATTTACCACTTACATATTGTAACAAATAACGCGGAACCCAACGCTGTGTCTTGTCTTTGACTCATCAATACTAATCCATACTATCTATATAAATATTATAAGAGAGTTAATAAAAAATACTACTGGTATGAATTAAATATTTTTTGTGGTATCCATTCAATTATCGTTTTCTCGCTTTAGTAACGAGGCAAAACGCGGGTTGATTGATTCAACTCTCTCTAGAATATGGCGGAAAATGGGGAATAGAGTGTCTTAACATAAGGTTTCCAGGTTCTTTCAGCCTACCCTGATATGTGTGGGATACAGCCTGAAGCAAAAGCTAAAAAAACCATAAAACGTACGGACACGTGATAAAAGCGACTAGACTACGACTGTTACGAGCATTAAAATTATCCTTATCAAAGTAGTGTTAAATCAAAACTTTAGTGCTATCACAAGTAGCTTCTAGTAGTTTAGAATTATAGTCCTCTAAGCTTTTATAGGGACGACGACAGCAGCTAAATCGTTGTATATAAATTTGGTACACGATATAAATTTTATATGAGTTTTTTTATATTTTAATCAAGTAAATGAACTATACATTTTTTATTTCTAATGAAAATAAATTTGAGTATGACTTATTTGGTGCAGCGTATTAAATTATTTTCGATAGTTGCAAGTTCAGTTCACGGCTGTGGAAATAATAATGCTTAGTGTCTGGAACTAAATGCTTCAGAGGATTGAAATATTTTTTATTTACTCGCTTTGGTAAGTTATAGCATGGCGATGAGTTCTGCCACTCAACAATAAGTGCGTCGAAAATTCTGCGGAAAGTGAAGAAGAGATTGTTTTAAAACTATGATCTCTCTGTCGAGTGAAGTTATAAAGATAGAAAAAGAAAAACAGAGTAAAGCTATAAAAAACGAAAAATACGTTAGTACATTGAACACCTTAGGTTTTTTTTATACATTTTATCCTCAATAGTAAGTATTAATTTAGTGGATTATTATTAGATTAGATGTTAACCGTGAATTTAACTGTAAATATAGAAAAGGGAAAATTTTCTTTCAACTTTTACCTAAATATACCTATATTCCATACCCGTACATTACATTTTTGTTGTCTATTTACAAACATCAAATCAACGAAAATGGTCCTTTTATATTTATGGTACAAAAATATTTTATTTTTTATAATATAAATAAATAAATCCGATTTACCAGACGCGACGTAATGTTTTCTAATTCGCCTCGAGACAGTTCCAACCAATCCTTCAGAAATATGTTGTAAATGTTATAGTTATTTTATACATGTACTTTTATTTGATTTATTACTTTATTTTTTTTGTAGTAAAGTAAAGAGTTATTATTAGTTTTTGTAGTAGTATTAAATAACCGTTGTTGCGCACTTTACAAACTATGGATCGATTTTCAATTCTCATTTGGGGTAATGTTGATTATTAAAATATACTGCACAATTTCCTCAGATAAAATGATTTTCGCTATCTTATGTTTTTTTTTTCATCTTCACAGTGAACATTTTTACATATTAAAAATGATTATCATAATAAAGCCTTCCTCGACAAATGGATTATGACTTTTCTTTCAATTTGAATTAGTAGTTTCTGAGATTAGCGATAATATTATGTAGTATATGCGGGTGCGGCCACGAACGAGATACTTGTTAGTAATATAATAAAACAAACAAAGAAAATGCTAATATGTGAAAACTAGATTTAAACTAGATTCCAGAATTTGTAAACCTGTCAAAGTTTAGTACGCCGCTGCAGCCACTCAATCTAAAACTTCTAACGCTATTTCTTAAATATTCAACTCGTATTAGGTACGTCTCAAAGAAACTTTATTAAATATATTTATAAGATAATATTTTTCATACCGAAAGACTGACTTACTCTAACTGTAAGCGCAGCTCAGAACTTTTTAAGAGCTAGAGAGAGGTCCCATTTTAATTTATTCCATTTTTGACAATGGTATCCATGAGAAAATCACATAAGTGTGAAAGTTGAAATAAGTATGTGCGCGATAAATGGACTAATAACTCAATATCCCGCCAAGTAATTCTGATGATTTTATTGTTTGGTCAGGTCCTGATTACGGGATCCGGTTGAAATTGAATATATATTTTATGTTAATATATTTTATGTTAAACATCATAATTATGTACCAACTGTGAATTGAAGGATACTTGCCTGAAAACAAAAAAAATAATTGAAGTAGTAAAGATAAGAGTTTGTAGCAAAAAACTAGAAAGTTCAAAACCATGTTCCGAAACCAATACAAGCTAAGGAAGCGATATGGAAAATAAACAATTATAGCGTCATAAAATTCACTGCGTCTACAGCGGGTTCAATCTAGTATCGACATTTTATCATTTGAGGTAAAGTGATAAGGAATAGATTACATTAAAAAATATATTTTTTTATTTAACTTAATAATTTTATTTATTTTGTTTTTTTTTTCGTTTCGTTTACTAGAAAAAAGTTATTCAATCATCTAATTGAGTTCTTAAAATTTAGACAAGATATAAATATTATATAAATAGTTATACATTCTCTTCTATACTACTTCTTTTGTCGGTTCAGTTAGGCGGAGAGGCCTTGTGTTAAGATCATCTCCGCTGAATCATCGAAGCATTCCGAAACTCAACTTCATGCTTACCGTCGGTACCAAAGCGAAAAAATCACACATTTTCTCGAGTGGAAATCGAACCTTGTCGCGTTTAAAATCACACGCTTTTGCCCCTGAGCCACGTATGGCCTCATTACACATACGACCTACCTTACCCTCGATACCGGATTAGGTAATAATGAACGTGCAGACGTTTACTTTGCATGTCGCCTGTCTCGGTGCATATGGAATTTATTGCATTTCGCACCAGAAATTTAATCACGACGTGTTGAGTTTAGA
>DWGR01001274.1:0-16786 GCA_018247715.1 Heliconius burneyi
TATGAACTATGTGAACAAGGACAAATTCACACGAGTCAAGCTCGCATATGTACATTGTCCCTATGTACATGCAGGGATCTAAAACGTTCTTGTCAAGCTATAGATACCTATTAAATGAAATTATTTTAACCGGATTAATCGCGTATATTTCAGATAACACATTTTTGGAAACCCGTGACCACGGACTACTGCAAAGTGTTTGAAACGTCGGGTTTACAAAAATGTATTATCCCAAATATACGCGATTAATCCGGTTAAAATAGATTCATTTAATGTGTAATAATCGTGAAAATCAAACATCTTACTATAGATACCTATTTATAATGAATTTATTTTAAAAATATATGTAGATATAGAATATATTTTTTGACCTCAACTTTACTCACAATTTAAGAAATGCAGTAAAAAAATATTAGTATTGGTTTAATAGCTTTACCTTTCTTTAGATACATTTTCAATCTTGAGCGAATCATTTTTCATCTTCATTTCGTTCAATGTGTCGCATGTTGTATTGTTCTTATTTTGCTATAAGAATTATATTTTAATTCATTTTAGAGTAAAGCCAATCCTGGATGATAAGCATTAAATAGGGATATGTGTTGGGTGATGACCCCACCCTTGGGCTTTATCTACGTGATGTACAATAAAAAAATAATATTTATATCATATTAATATTTACACCATGTTACCGTTACCGTTGACATGACAATGTCAACGGTAACGGTAACATGGCTATGCTAATAGCGAAACTCTTTTTTAAACTAACGCAAGAACTGATTATAGCTACAAAAAAATTTTTTTTCATTAAAATAACTAGTGATGCTAAAAAAGGGAAGAGGGCGTTGAAATAAAACAAATAATAATATAAAAATAATTTTATATATAAAACATTATTTAACAAAAACAAATTTAAAGAATAAAGAAAAGTATATAATAAAAATAAAACAAATATAAAAAAGCTTGACATTTTCTTAGAACTTACAAATTTTTCTTCCTTTGCCACATTGTAGTTTCATATTGCCATCTTTGTTATCGCCTTGGTCTAGATTTGGATGATTCCTACAACATGATAGCAGTAGGTAATGAGTAAACCTATCATAACCCTGTCTTCCGCATTAAAAACAGAAAAAAATCAAACACAACACAAAAAAATCATACCAGACAACAGGTCCAAATATATCAGATTGTGTAACTTCATTAAAGTGTATGCCATCTATAGCGCAATAGTCGAATTGTCGGAGTCGACGCAGCACTTCCAGAAGACCTCGTAAATCTGAATCTTTTCTGGACAACTGCTTCCTGAGTGTCACCACTTCTAATCTCAGTTCACATTCAATCTGTAGATTTCAGATGCTGTATTTACAGACTGTTATTTAATTTGCACTTAAATATGTATAGTGTCTATATTTTGGCCATTAACGATCATTTCATTGATCATTTTAATTCAATTAAAAAAATATATTCAGATACAGACAATTTTATAGCTTTGCTATGTTCTTCCATTCATCATCACAACAGCATATTTCCTCTATTCTATGATATCCACTTCGCTCGTTCTTCTTCATGCTCTCCCTCCTAATTTATCGGTGTTATCCCCCAATATTCAAAAACTATTGTTTATATGTAATGTTTTATTTTTAATTTGTAAAGAAAAACGCAAACCGTTAACAAAATCCTTTTTTCAATATTTTTCATACACGAGATACGCGTAAAAAATGCATAATAATAATTACGTTAACGTCATAATATAAAAAAAGAACCAATAATTTCTGAGATCAAAATTATTAGAGCTTAATTCAGTCTTTAAGACGGGTTTATATTCTTATACATAATCAATTTTTTTTTCGATAAAAGGACAAGGCAAACGAGCGTTCGGGTCACCTGAAGGTAAGTGATCACCGCCGCCCACGACCTCGTGCAACACCAGAGGACCTACAGGTGCGTTGCCGACCTTTAAAATCAATACACTTTACATTTTCAATATAATAAAATAATTTCAAATTTACTTACTTCAGCATGTTTCCTCCTTTCAATCAGCAGCCGCGAGGTAACCTCCGTCTCCAGTTCCTCTACAGTTTGGACGAGCAGCGTGTTCTGCGCCACCAGGTCGCTAACCCAGGATTCAAGCACTTGTACTTGCTTCTAGTTGGAGAAAAATATAAATATTGAAGTGATTTAATTTCTTAAGTTAATCTTTAGTTAGGACAAATTTGAGACCGTTGTGCCACAGGGACACGAACGTGAGACTGTAAACACGACGGGCGACGGAAGATTCGATTCCCATTCCCGTGGACAATTAAAACTTAATATATCCATTTCGTCGCTCTGGTAACGAGGCGTTAAGTTCCGGCACTTAACTCGCAATGCCCCGAAAATTTGGCGGAAATTGGAAAACGGAAGTATTTTAATAGGAACGGAGTATCTAAACACAAGGTTCTCAGGTTCCCTCTGTCTACTCTCCTATGTGCTAGATACAGCTTGAAGCTAAAAATATATATTTAAAAATCTTCCTACTTTAGCGACGACTAGTCGTGGCTCAAAAGCACAGTGTGACTGTAAACGCGACTAATTGGAAGTTCGATCTCCACTCAAGGTAATAAAAAATATTTACTTATACTTATAGTTCCATTTCTTCGCTCCCTCCAGAATTTCCAGAATTCAGCGAAATGTGGGAAACGGAGTGTCTTAACGCTGGCGCTGGCGGAACTTAGCTCGGTAATAATTGTTAATTAAAAACCTCTAAAACAAAACGCTCTAAAAAGTAAACAGACAACTAGAAGTAGGCTAAGAATACTCGATTAAGCCACCTTTCAAATAAACAAAAAAAAAACTAATCCATACAGATACAAACATACACAAACACAGTAAATCTATAACACCGTTGACTTCGTCGGGTGTTAAAAACAAAATCAAATTTACTTGCAACTTCTTAGGTCCTCCGGTTTTATGAACAACTTCTATTCTTTCTTCATAAGCTTTTTGTACGTCTTTCAATACACTCAATGTTGGACCTCCCTTGCAGCCGCATACGTCATCTCTCTCCGCTTTCTCACTCTCTATTATATTATCCATGATATAAATAATTGTTTCTTATACTAATGTGGCCATTTTGCTTGTTCCGTCAAATTGAGATGTGATAAAAAGAATGATAGACAGTTATGTATTAAACCTCTCTTATACGGCAGAGAATCCTTTTTCTATCTTTTGTCCTTTTTTATTTCACAGAAACTAGTTTCTCTTACACTTTACTATAAATAAATATGTTTTTTACTATAAATAAATATGTTATAACATCATGTAAATATTACCAAATGTTAAAAAAACATAATTTTAGTCTAATAATTAAAGGAGAAACTCTCTATGTGTCGGAATCAGCTATTTTCTTAGGTGTAACTGTAGATTCCAAACTCTAGTGGAACACTCATCTGGAAGCACTTGCAGATAAATTCAGTTCTGGCGCGTTCCAATTAAAAAAGTAAGACAAATGACGGACATTGAAACTGCCCGACTAGTCTACTATAGCTATTCTCATAGTATTTTATCTTATGGAATGCTGCTATGGGGCAGTGCTCTAGATATAAATTCCGCCGAAATCAAAATTATAGCCGTGAGATATATTTATAATCTAAGAACTCGATATTCTCTGCGAGATGTTTTCAAAGATGCGGGCATTATCACAATTTTAATATTATAATATTCTGTTTGTCCGACAAAATATAGTGTCATAGTAAGAATAGTGATATACATAGAATAAATCTTTTATGGGTCTCGGTATACGTGTATATAATAAAATTCCACAGTGTATTCTAAATTTGCAACTACCAAAATTAAAAGTAACTAAAAGAATTCTAATAATTAAAGCCTATTACACTGTTCAAGAATATTTAGAGGATAAATATGCATGGAATTAATGTCTGTTGGATGTCATGCTGCCATTTAGCTACCAGCTAATGTAATAATTAATTATACCATTGACTTTGAAAAGAGCAACTGTTGAGTTTCTTGTCGGCTCTTATCAGCAGAACTGCCTTCCAAACCGGTGGTAGCTTTTTGTTTGTATGTTCACTCGACGATTCGAAAGTGCTTACATAGTCTATTTGAATAAAGAATATTTTGAATTTGAATAATTGCCGTTCTATTGAGGGTTAATAAAAAACAAAACAAATAAACACCAAAATAACATTTATTCAGTTATAATAACATTTGGCTAGATTTGTACCTACAATAGCGTGTTTGACACTTAATCGTTAAATAAATACAATATGTACAACGTACAAAGACTACTGTAGACCGAGGAATTTCTTCATAGAAATTATTTATAGCTAGGAGATTATAATCACTGTTCAACTATTGGGTGAGTTTTACGAAGGATTGACATTAATTCTTGTATCAGAAATATACTTATAGGCGTGATTGTGGCTTGGGGACAATGATATGAATGCTCTCATTATTTCTCATATATAAATATTTTTAACAGACTAAAATCGGACAGGGAACAAAACGGTACTGGCTTATAGTCTGTATCTATATCACTGGACTGTAGGACTGAAATGGTACAATCGAGAACAAGCTTAAGGCTTTTAGATCGTCGGACTGGGTGAGACCTAAGGTGGATAACCCCTTGGTACAAGATTTGCAGCTCTAGGTCACGTATAGCTTGGCCATCATAAATAAAATCGCCTGCTAGTCCGGCAACCTTAAGGACTTTTGTAAATG
The DNA here is from genome assembly GCA_018247715.1 of Heliconius burneyi. Taxonomy (NCBI): domain Eukaryota; kingdom Metazoa; phylum Arthropoda; class Insecta; order Lepidoptera; family Nymphalidae; genus Heliconius; species Heliconius burneyi. Next base: position 4,717 of record DWGR01001274.1, read on the forward strand.
CCCTTAAGGCTGCCATCCATTAACACGGCCGTGGAGCCCTTGGCCAGTAAAAACGCTCACGAGGAAGAAACAGCCGCTTAACCCAGGAGCTGTCGAAGCTATGTAAAGAAATGTGGCTAATATGGGTGAAGATGGAGCGTTCCAGGGTCTCGCGAGATAGTCCTGTAAATAAAAAAACTTACTGAACACGCGGCTGACAGCGCTGGAAAACAGGCTCCTTGAGGCAACGTCTCAAGGATCTCCGATGCAAAAGCAGGGCCCTAAAAAGGGGATGGGCAAAAAGGGGGAATGAAAGCCCTACAAGCCGCACCAGCGGAGCCTCGTCGTAAAGTAAAGCCACTCTGTGTTTTTAGATCCGCCCATGAGCTTAACCATAAAAATGGCAGATCTGCCACCGGTTGTTCTAAAGATCACTATAAATTATAGTTACCCAAACGAAAAATCTCATACTCCTTGATGTCATATTTAAAATCCTTTGGTAATATATATTTAAAGTGATTCTTCTTTATATAAACATGTATCTGTACTTTTTAAAGAAAAAAAGTAAATATAATTTCTTATTTTTTTTCAGTCATAAGAAATATCTACATAACTACTATATAAATACATTTTAAGTTTTTTAAAGAAATAAAAAAGAAATGCATGCTTAGCTATACTTAGAAACGTCAATTAATATTTAACTGTCATTAAGAATTGTGACAAAAATATAATAGATACTAATTTATATGAAGTTTTTGGTTATTAAAAAGTAAATAACAATTCTGAGTGTCACAAAAAAGAATTTAAAAAATATAAATGCGTTGGCACCTATTAAGAAGCTCTATGTTATATTTAAAAACATTAAAAGTTTATTTCAACTATTTTTTCAAATAATTATAGATATTAATTGATAATAGAACTGTATGGACATAATTTATGTATAGTATTAAAACCCATAATCATCTTTGTACACTTTTAAAAAAAAAGATTTAAAAAAAATAGAGCGTAGCGCGATTTGAGCCTCTTGGAAATCATCCAAGTGCCCTGACCACTAAACCATACGTTCAAGCTCTTTCGAAATTCTTATATTGGTTGTTCTAATTTATTTATGTTGTTATAATTTCTATGGGGAATTTTCATACATTTTCTAAAAAAAGTATTTTTCTTCAAAATATTAAGAGCGTCTCTGTATATACTCGTAGGTTAAAAGTTTTTATAAAAAGGTTTTGCCAGAGTGGATGGATGTAAATAATCCATTTCTCCGAGTCGCATCGAACCCACAACCATTGCGGTTACATTCAGAAATTGCACAACTTTTACATAATAGTAGTTGCAGGTTCAATTTTGTAGGAACATTAGTTCAGAGTTTATTTTAACTAATATGAGTCTTTTTTTAATTTGTTAAGAAAAAGTAATCAAATAGCGTTACTTTAACCCACAACAAAAACCGCTAAATATTTAAGAAATTTTAAATACAAAATATTCATAGCTAAATCTAATAGCACTACTTAGTAGCTATACAAAATAAAAGATAAATTTAAATATAATAGTAAAGTAAAAAACGAGGCATTTTTGAGATTTCAATACTATAACAAAATAAGTATATAACTTTATAAAACAACATTTCGAGTTGTATATAAACATAGTATTATAGAAACAGATAATTTATATTATACTTAAGACTAAAACTAAAAGTTCTACATGGAGGACATCACTACACCTGAAATAGAAGAAATAATATTACAAAAATTATGAAAGAAAAAAATGTTAAATATGGCATATTTATATTGATACATTATTATATTGATACATTATTATATTTTTTTTAGATTCACACTGTATCTCGCATATAGCAAGGATGGCAAAGGTCACTAGGTTTTAGTGTTAAGAAACTCTGCAAACTTTCCGCCGAATTTTTCAAGGCATTGTGTTTTGAATGGCAGAACTCAACGGCCGGGCCTTGGTGCCAGAGAGAAGAATGAAAATATTAATAAATTTGGTGATCGAACCCACAAGGGAAACGACGGCGTTTCCAGTCACACCCTAATGCCCCTGGGCCACGACATACTATTTATTCACAAATTTTCAAAATTATTTTTTTTTATTTCTGCATTAAATTTTTTTATGATTTTCGCTAACTGTTTTCATAAAGGAGTATATTTCTTTATTACTCCTAGTGTCTTATCTTCATTTTATTTTTTGTATTTATACAAATAACGATGTAAATTACTTTATTTCATCTGACCTTATTAAAAAGTCAGCAACTCCCATATTTTCCCAGCCCCCTCCACATCTTCCCAGCCACTTCTGCACTTCCCCGCTCACCCCAGCTTCCTCCGGCAGTCCTAGAAGATCCGGGGGATATCAGGGGAAATGTGGATGAGTTAGTAGAGGCGCTTGAGTTGCTCGTAGGTAATGAAGAAGATGATATTCCAGGGTCCCATCCGCAGCCATGTCGGTATGAACCCCTTGTAGAGAGCTAGAAAACCCTCGTTGCGTACTGTCTGGAAAGAATTTTTTTTTAATACAATTTATTAAAAACGATATAGTACGATCGACGAGTCCTGGCTGACCTGAAGGTAACTGTCGATAGTCGTGCAGACTTGATTTTAGAACTTTTTCTTATTCTTAATAATCGCAATTGCAAATTGCAAACCAAACTTTTCGGCAATCACGGCTCGTATTCACGTCTCGAGCACATCGAGTATACAGTCGTATTAACTATGAGCTCGAAGATTGTGAGTTCGAATTCCACTCGGGAGGATGAAAATTTGCGAATGCAAGTATATACAAAAATATGCGAATATTCGTCAAAAGTTTCGTTACATCTCTAGTAGATAAATCCTGATTCTTGAATTTTCAAGTTTCAGAGGCAGAAATGACGTGCTTCTTATTTATTTATTGATACAATATTATAATACATAATATATTTTTAAGCAAATGTTATGATATACCATTTCTTCTCAGGATTTAAAGTGACAAGATAAGTTATGACAAATTTTTTACGTATATTATACTTATTTCCTCATTCTGGAAGATGCACGCCATAAATTTCGCTACCCAACACACGGTGGTTCTTGTAAAATTATTCACAATATAATTAAAACACTGTTAACGCAAAACAAATTTTAATTTATAAAGTTCGGATTACCCCATTGAAGATAATGACATCGTAAAATAGTAAAGTAGAATATGCAAGATTTTTAATTTTCACGTATTATCTCTTGCATATTTGCTGAATAGGCAAATAAAATCAAATGACAATCCATCCCCCGGTTTTCACTCGAATTTGAGACATTGCGTGTTGAATGACAGAATTAAGTTCTGTCATTCAACGCAACGCAATTCCGCCGCATTTTATCTGGTAATACATTCTATCCAAAAATATATATATTTACCTGTACAAAGCAATCTATAGTCCCTTTATATATTTTTTCATGACTCTTCGCTATGTGATCCTTGACCTTCCTTTGATTCATTAACCTTGTCTGAAATAAAAGACAATTATTTTAACATAAACAATAATAATCATTAAATAATTATACTAGTATTGTTACAATTGAGCAATTTAGGATTATTTAAAACATAAATAATTACATGTTTATTTAAAAATATATATTGGCATCTTAGAAACCGTGTGACTTTGTTTCCATTTTTCTTTAATATATACTTTGTCAAAAATACCATTAATCATTCCAATAGTGTATTATGGTCTTTGCTTAGCTCTTCTCAGCAGTACTGCCTTTCGAACCGGTAGTAGATTTTGTGTATGTTCATACAACGATTCGAAACAGATTACAATAGTGTCTTTGAATGAAGAATATTTTGAATTTTTATGATAATCTATAAATTGTCCTTCAAGCTACGGAACTTTTTTGACTTCCTTGAAATTTCAAAGAAATAGTCCAAGTAACAGTTATTTAATAGACATAAATAGACACGTTATAAGTGGATTTTTATTTTTTTTAGAAAATATTTAAAAAGTACCGTCGCCAGATTTGAACTTATGCCTCTTGGAAACAGCATGGAGAATTTCCATACCTACTAAGCTTTCCGTAAACAAACCAACTATCATTTTTTTCCAACAAATTGAAGCAAAAGATATGTTTAAGCTGCTGCAACTCACCCGTATAACGTCCAAAGGCGTACTAGCGACCGCACTTCCCAAGCTGGCCAACAAACTCGACACCAAATGATTTAAAGGCACGTCCCCCAGAGGGACCATGAGTCTACGTTTGCACGCGTCGTAAACTGGCAGTTCTACGGCGGCTATGAGGGCCGCCCTCTGTGAAGTCGGCCCTACGCCCCTCCATAACCCTCTGGTGCCCTCCAGTTGATAAATTTCTATGAAACATCGCACTAGGTTACGTTTTTCGTCACCTACCTGAAAAAAAAATGCATATACCTCATTTAGACATTATAAACGTAAAGGCATCCTATAATATAATGGGCTTATAAAACTAAATCGAGATCGCTGTGTCAATAACTAGAGGATAGTTATAATATAAATATTATGTAATGGTAATTAAAACAAACACTATCGTTGGAACGTACAGAAATTATATCATATTTATAAATGAAAAGCCTGAAGGCGTATGAGTTATAATGTAGCGTCCGTATTCTTTTAGTCACAATTATTATAAAATAATTTACAAAGATGGCTTGAAATGAAACAATAAAGAATGGAGGAAATATTAATGAAAATATAAATAAACGCCATGACGCAGTTAAGTCATGTCTAATCTACAAATCTATATTTTGATAATAGGCTAGCAGTTCCTCTGTTACGTTCCTTCATTCTCCCTTTAATTACCATATTAGAGACATTTCGTGTTGTAAGGCGAAACCCAATACCGCACTATGTCTTATAAGAACAGATAATTGCAATAAAGCACTTTGTTTCAAATTATTTTCATTGTTTATATAAATAAAATTGAATTGAACATATTTTAAGGCCAGTCGTGGCGTAGGGACACAAGCGTGTGGCTGTAAACGCGGCAGGTTGTCGGCTCGATTCCCAGTCAAGAAAATGAAATATTTAACAAATACGCTACTTGACCGCCACCACGTTGAGTTACGCCACTCAACACGCAATCCTCTCAGAATTCCGCGGAAAGGGGGGAGCAGAGTGTCTTAGGGCTCCCTCTACCTACGTGCCAAATACGGAATACGCTTGATAAGCCACTTGCTCTCAATTATGCTGAAATTTTAAGACAATGTTGAATCGCGGAACCCAACGCCGTAAGTTTCGTTAGCCATATATCAACAAAGACAATCACAAATCTGTAAATAATTCTTAAAACTGAAACCGACTTACATACTTGTCAAACCGTCGAGTATTGCACCTCCACGAACGCGCAAATATATTTCAAAATATAAACAACACCTGTTCAGAATGTTTTGTCAACATTCTATCTTGCATCTATTAATAAATACATACATTTACAAAACTTGTTACATAGAATGTATTGTTGTTTGTTCGAATAAAGATTAGCATTATAAACTTCTTGTTTATAAGTGTTTTCGTTTTAAATACGCACAAAAAACCCACCTTTGCTAACTTATCTTTTAATTTTGTATTTCTTTTATGTTTTTAAGTGCAATAAAGAATATATATATATAAAAATTGTTAAAATACCATATCACAGGAATTGTAGCAATTTTTGTAGATCGATCAGCTTCAATTATTTTATATTTAGGTTCAAATTAATTATTTATGCACGTAGGTACAGTCGTGTACAATATTCGATATATAGTTTGTCGTATCTCTGTGTCATATACAAACTGGCGCAGTAAATATAGTATAAAGACACTTAGCGTCGCGTCCTACTGTACTTTAACGTTGTGATCGGGCTTCCGGGGTAGTCACGCTACACTGAGGATTCACTTAAATATATTCAATACACCTTCATTCATAAAAACGAAAAATCTAGATATTTTTAAAATATTTGCCAATATTCTATATGCTTAGGTATATTTCGAAACATATAATCACATTATAGTCAAGGTTACTAACCTTAACACGCTTGCGAGCGTGACAAGGAAACAAGATAACATTATGTCTTTATAGAACAATTATTTTATTATGATCGTGTCTGTCATAAATTCTTGTGCAGCTATAACTTCCATGAATTGCGGCGTTGAATTCCGCCACTTAAACCAAATATATCATCAAAATGCGGGCGGAAACTGAAAAACGAAGTGTCTCAACACTATCTTCTCTCTGCCTATCCTGCTATATGCGAAAGATATGTGAAAAAATAAATAGTAGATGTATCTGTTGACATTCGGCGAACCCAAACCGGAATTTTTCTTAATCAATGTTTGATAATAATTGGTATTAACTTCAAATCTAATTTAATCAATAAAATGTCATTTTTTCAAAAGTGCATGAGTTCCAATTAAACAGTTTCACGCATCTTTCACATGTGAACACATGAAGATAACTGACTGACTTCATATCGTTCTTAATTTTTGTTTGGCAGTTTGAACGCTGCTTCGAACATCAACAATCGAAACGTCTCTTCCATAGCTATTTTCCACCCAATTTCCGAGACATTGCATGGCAGAGCTCAACGATACGCTTTAAGCATCAAAACGGAGAATTCTTTTTTTAAATGTAATAATTCTACAAGCAGGTATCTAACCTACAACCATTGCGTCTATAGTTGAAGATGAGACGATGGCCTTAATATTTAATTACATCTTATCTATACATATAATAAAATTGCAATTGATTGCTGTCTTATATGGAAGAGATATAGGAAAAACTACAATTTGGAGCATTCATTTATGTATAGAACCCAAAACAATAATTTTAAAGTTTTGTCGGTTTATTTGTTTGTTTATGCTTTTCTCAGAAAGGCCTAATCGAATTAAATGCAATTTTCACTATTGCATTTTAACAAACTTCCCTTAACATTTAGTGTTTCTTTTATTACAATAGGTTCATAAAGGAAAACATTATATCAATACGAAGTATATTAACAAAATTGCTACCTTACTGTCGTGTTATTAGAATACGACAAAAATTTAGATTAAAAAATATATAATTCTGAAGCTATAGAGGGTGAAGCAGCAAAGAAGAAGCATGTCGCTAGTATTAAGATGATATAACTAATAGCAAAATGTGTATTTCTCTTAGTTTCAGTCTGATTGTAAGATATGACAGTTGGCACCAGTTTGTATGAGTAATTAATATGTACTCTAGATTTAAAATAGAGTTTAGGAAGATATTTTAGTGGGATTTTTTATTTCTGTATTTATTACTTATAGATATTTTTAATTTTTTTACATTTTAATTTCTATTTCATGTTCCTTCATCATCCTAGAAATGTGTCTAATTGTATGAGAATTCTATATGAATTCGAATGAAAAAATTCAATGATTTAATGAAATATAAGTACTATACGCAATATGGAATTTAAAATTCGCTATTTTGTTGTGGCGGCCATTTTGGATTAACAACAATATTAAATATATGTAACTGAAGTTGTAATATAAATTGCACCTCAATCGAAAACTGAGAGCTTTCAAGATTTCAAATACACTAGCACATACTAACAAAGCAAGTTAAATAAGAGCTTGTAAAAATAGGTTATAATCATTATGTGAATATAGATTTCTAACGGTACGTTTTTTTTTGGCAACCGCCACAGTTTAAAACAGATACAAGCATATATAAGTTCCCACTATGACCGAAAGACATAAAATAAATAAAATAGTTATTTTCCATATCTGCTTTAATAAATAATCTATATTTAATCGGCTATAAAGAATCTTTGAAATAAATACTATATGTTGTATTATTTTGTTTCTGACTTGTATTGTACCTACAAGATTAGCAAACTTGGTTTCTATATCTAGGAGAGAACAGTGGCACTGCAAAGACTGGGTTGATAGCTAAATTGTGCTTATTTTAAGATCACGCATAAATTGCACATGACAGAGAATCTACTGTCACGTTGTTCTCCACTATAACTATGTATTGACGATTGACGGTTGTGGGTTGAATTCTCACTCTGGTAACAAAAAAAAGCGCAGCCTTGAGTTCCGCTCCTCAACAGGCAATGTCTCAAAATTGGTGCGGCGCGTGAAGTAATGTCTTAACATATTTTATCCACTTATATTTGCTGTATGCGACTCCGCGACTATCGCGTGTACAGTAGAGTCCCACTGTATGTGTATCCCACTGTACATTATTTATCATAACTGGAAAAAATTGACAATATCACAACTAACCGACTATTCATGGACAACTAACCTGCATCCTGACTTTAAGTACATCGGTAGGATTAGCGATCGCGCTTGACAGGCCGCCCGCGAACGCCGCACAAAAGGTGTTAGTTGCGAGGTGCTCCTTAGTGCCTCCATCTGCTCGTTTTGTCGCTAAATACTTCTTGAGAGAGTAGTAGGTACCGAACTTGATTGTGCCGTAAGTAGCTTGACGGAGGACTGCCGGCCAAATGCTAAAAAAAAATTGTTTTTTAGATTCTATTTTGTAATTTTGACGAAAAAGTGTATTATACAAACTATTAAATAGTAATATAAAAAATGTGGTCTTATATTTTTGTGTTGTCTTATATTGATATTATTTTTTTGTTTATCTTTAATCTAATTTTCGCCGCCCTTTATCGTGCCAGAGCGTCAGTTACGTTAAATCACCATAAACGATTATATTACTTTATTATTTTTTAATCTAGTATACTAAGTGTTCTCAATAATCATGTCCTTTAAATTAATGGAGTTTCTTACAACTAAATTATCTTTAGCTATACATAGGAGATGCATGAAGCAAGAACTGATCCAACAATACATAAATATTCCATGTAAACAGAAATCGCATGTCTATTGAATAAGGAGATAACAAAATGAAACAATAAAATCATTTCACACTTATATTTACATAACAATGCTAGAACATTCATAACAATAATTATTTAAAGTCAAGAGTGTTTAATTAAATGAAGACATAATCATATTTTATTGCTTTAGCAATTATGATGTATAGGAAAATCTTAGTTGATGAAAGACCATAAACAATAACAATTAGCCACACCCACTTATGCAATTTTCAAAATGAGGCAGTGTACTTCATTCTCCACTTTAACACCATAGATAAGATTTCCCCATTGAGGATTGAACCCACAACTGTTGCTTGCACCAACAAAAATACTTATGTTACTGTGCTACAACATTACCAGCCAGCATGCTCACAAATGGACTTGGGACTGAGTAATAACTAACCACAAATGGCTTACTACTAGTTTATTATTGAGTACTACAAAAAAATGACTTTAAAGATCTTTTGAATCATAAGACGACTTTCCAGTGTGGTGATCTTTAAAAAAAATGTTGAAAAACACAAAAATTTAACTCACATGAGAAAATATTTTTTTATATTTATAATTGTATATTTATATATATTTTAAGTACATAGGCTTTATATACATACTATTACTTTATTTACATTTTTTCTGCTCTGTTACCATTAAATATATTTAGTTTTTTTAGTTTTAAGTTATATTATATTTTTTGTTGATAGAAGATTATTTCCCAAATTTTTCCTGTTGTACATAGAGATATAAAGATAATAGTATTATGTAGGGATTTCAGTCAGATAAAACACATAGTTATAGTGTAGATAAGATACACATATAGTAGTCTAAAAAAAGAACTACAAACCAAAGAAATATATTTCATAATAAATTACACTAATACCTATGCATCAATAAGTAACCAATGTGGTGAAATGGGACAGTATGTGACTGATTAATGCAATGGACATAGGTTTTTACCCTGCTTGGAGGACTAATATTTATTATTGAACTAAGGTGGAAAGGAGATTTGGGAATACCATTATGGGATATAACATAAATATGACAAAAAATAATCTAGTCTAAAAAGTATGGTTATAGATCCCTATGACTTTACTAATTAAAATTATCACACTGTTATATACATTTATTTGTTCAGCTTCACATGTATCCTGCACATAGCAGGAGAAGCAGACAAACCTATCTTTGATTTTTTTACATTTCCCATTCTCTCTATTTTATAGTAAGTTGTTTGTGTACAGTCTATTTACTTTGCATCTTGATTAAACTATACATTTATCGTTTTTAAGGAATAAAAAATATTTTAATTATAACCTTCCTCCCTCAATGGAAATTAATGAACTTATCACACTGAGGTTACAATCAGATATTGTGCCACAATATATAATATTCAATTATATATTTTATATATTAACTCACCCACAATAAAGCGCCTTAACACCTTCCTGCTGAGAAGTCTTCACAAAGCAATCAACCATACCAGTGTATCGTAACTCCACATGTCTAGGATCTATCTTTTGACCCTGAATCTGAAGTCTTGTCTTAGTAGTGTCAATTGGAAATGTACCTAATTATGATTTAACATTTAATAAAATAATTTAAACTAATAAAAACTTTAAAATAATATAGCGGTTATGTCGCCTATAAGCCATAAAATAAGAAATAGAAACAGAAATACAAATGAGAAATAATTAATGTAACTATGAACACTAGGCTACGACAGGTTTAATAACATATTTTTGTATACACATTTTAATATTTATTAATCACAGGTTATATATAATAAAAGATTTACCAAACTCGGCGACGATCGACGCCAAACCGCCGTAAATAAACGGTCTCCAATCTCTATCTCCCATCACATGCAAAATTAACTTGTACGAAAAAGGCCAATTTTATATAATTTCTTAGCGAGCCGGTGCAAGGCTCTTGATGATACCGGATTTTTATAGTTTAGTTTATGAAAGAATCAGACAGAATTCAACGAAACCATTTTTAAGTATTTGTGCACTTTAAAAGCTCTGTATAAGTCACGGAAAGGCGGTTTATAAATAATATTGGAGGATTTACTTTTATAATTTATATCCACTTGCAGTGCACTGAATAGATCGTTCACTGTCAACTGTCAATTGAAAATGATTAAAAAATGATAGCTACAAAAGCTTATAAAATAAATTTGGTAACAGATTAAACTATGAAATGACAGTATATATTATATACTGTACCTAATATATAATACACTGTACCTAACCGTACACAATAATATTATATCGTATACGCTCGTATGTTTCCTCCCCTTTTATATATTTTTTTTTACATTTACGGCGTAAATTTTACGCATCCTCAACATCTTGAAAACATATAAGCAGGACAACCTACTTGTATAAACTGTTTTAGGTGCATTGTACGGTGGTATAATTAATAATTACGAGTATATTAAAGTTTGCCACCGATTTAGATCACAGTTGGTTTATAAAGCAGATTAAAAGGAGCTTGCGGCAAGCACCTGCGAGGTGTTCACACATTGGTGTATATAACTTACTCATATTTATATTTTAATAATTTACAAGCTAATAAATAAGAGAAAATGGCACTCTCTACTAGTTTATCTTAATATACGCTAAATAATAAAAGTTTACGTTTATGCCGATGTTAAATGAGCTAAAATATGTAAAAACATTATTCTTAGTGTATTTCTGAGTAGCGGAATTCAATTAGGTAAAGTAAGCTTGCATTACAATTTAAATTAATGTTTTTTTTTTCAACCATAAAATTATTAAATAATCATAAACATATTTTCGGTTTATTCTACTTCTAGCTTGACACATTTATTATTTCTCGAGTATACTATTCGAGAAATTTGCTAGGTAATAATTATCATCTAAAACCATATTTTCACAAAAGTATACTCGTGATTTTTTTATGGCCTCTATCATAGTACATAGTGAGGCTTATTATTAAGTATATATTTGTATAAAATTATTTTATTAATTTTATATTAATTTGAATATAATTTGAATTAATTTTAAAATATAATATTGATTATATATTTTATTAAAACCTAATAATTATGAGAAATTTTAAATTTTAAAAAGAAAATTGTTGTTATTCTTTATTTATGGTGTTCCGAACGAACAGAACATAAAGTTTATACTATGATATACATGACGGTATCATTTACCCTTTGGATAAATGTGTTCTGTGATCAGAATCAGATAAATCATTTATTTTTGACATGTGTCAATCAATGTGTA
>DWGR01001275.1:0-16784 GCA_018247715.1 Heliconius burneyi
TAAGTTAAGACTCGAGAGCAATTAATTCATCCGCACGCTAGCGACGCGACCCGGTCGTCGAACCTGCACTTGTCGCGACGTCAACTTCAACTTTTTGCACCGAGTTGCGTTTTAATTGAAATAACGATAAACCAGTTAGTTAAGTAGTATTTTTTAAAAAATCTGACGTTTGAGAGATTGAAGTTGTAACGAATGGTTTAATTATATTTAAGTAAATCAATATTTTATTTTAAACTTTATTAAAATGTGTGTGTTTGTCTGTTTATAATTTACATTTTAGTAAGTTTTTTTATAGTTTTACCCTTTATCCCGTATATAGAAGGGCACGCAGCGAGATCCTAGTGTTAAGATATCCAGTTTGTCTTGTCCTTATGCCTATATTGGAGACAGCAGCGACAGTGAACGCCGCGCTTTGTCTTATTCTCAGAACGAAAAAAATAAAAAAATAATAATTCCGTCGAGTGGGAATCGAATCCAAAACCGTCGCTTATATTGTCAGACGTTGAGTAGTTGTATCACGAAGGCCTCTAATAGTGTTAGATAAGATAAAATTAATTGGATGCAGAGAAAAGTAAGATGCGTGTTTCTCTGTAATAGTCAACGACGTGTTGGGCACAGCTAAAACCATCACGAAACTCATTTACAAGTATTATGAGATACTTTAATAAACATACATATTTACATATTAAGAAAGGGAAAATATTAAGAAAATATGTAAAAATGTTAACATATTGAGATTCGAAGTGAGAAAAACATAACGCTGTTTTTTTATAGTAGGAATATCATCAAAACGTACACAATTACGTAAGAATATCAACAAGAAGATCAGTTTCGTTAACAGCAGAGCTGACGCTGGCTGACCCATATATCGCGGCCAACAATAAAATTTAAATTGTTAAAGGTGAACGCGTCGAAGGAACATTCAGTATTAGTTAGTAGAAATTGAACTTTGTGTTCTTAGTTAGTTTACATCATATGAGGCAATTTAATGTAATTTATTGATATTTTTCATAAGGCTTTGTTTTATTTTTGCTAAACATTTTGTTCTACTTTTCTTTTGTTTTCATTCCCTATGTCTTGCATTAAACATTGCCACGAAATATAGATTCCCCGTGTTTACCAAGCGACATGCGGAATAAAACATGAAAATCCTTCTTTTCTAAATAAAACCAAGTATATTCCACATTTAGTTGTACATCAAAAAAGTCGACAACAAACAAAGTAAATCAATAAAAGGAAAGAAACTGTCGACTATCGCATACAACGTCCAATGTCAATAGCTAAGTGCAGTGGTCGGGGCCGGCATTTCTGACCAAGGTCAAGGTTCGTGACCATGACGGGATCAATCACAAAAGCTGGTTCACTATTTTACTAATAGATTCTTTATAATTTTTATATTAGATGCGGATTCCCTCGTTTTGGCAAATGGAAATAAGTAAGAAATTGTATAATTTTCCAATGCTTTTAGAAGTTCTCAAGATCTCCTGTTTATAATACACTAGCGGCCTACGCGCCGATTCGCCCGCATCCTACCTATACAATCATGAACACTACGTGGCTGTATGATAGGACGTCATCGGCTACAAGGGCGCACGTCGCGAGACTCGAAGCCTAGGGTTGCCGCCGTAAACAGCGTTGAATTACTCGTATATTAATTTTACATTTTCTCGAAAAGTATAAGCCCAAATTATATGCTATAAAAGCTGAAGATTATCTTCATTACATTTCCTTGATGATGAAATAACTTTCGACCGTAAGAAATGTGTATTAAAAATCGATGAAATATCACCTTACAATTTTCAATTATTTTTTGCCACAAAAAGCCTTATTGTAACTTATTTATAAGAGGAAGATAAATCGTGTCGCGGACTTAGATCTAATAAACTTGATTACGTTTGTCATATAACGTACGTACTGACATATAATCAACTACGTGCTTTCCTTATTATTATTATTTCATTATTTAAGGCTAACTAAGACTTACACCGTATATAGCTTAAGCACTTCTGAAGAATGCAGTTTTCATACAAAACAAAAATAAAGTAAATCGGACCATAGATCTTAGCGTTTGACGCTAAGATCTCTGGATCTTCTGGTACAAACTCTTCTGCTTTAATATTATTAGAGATTTTTCGTTATCTTTTTTTTTTGTTGGAACCCACAACCTGTCGCTTTCACAGTCACACACTTGTACGATACGACTACGACTATGATTAGTAAAATAACATTTAGACAACTTATTAACTCAATACCTGATTTAATATGGATTAGATATATATAAAACTTTATGTTGTTCTCATTTCTTTCACATCCTCACAAGAGGATGTTCAAAATTTTAACCTATTTTTAGATGTTGTATAGCGAGACCGTCATTATAGTTATTTCCGAGTCAAGTATAATGTGTACTATATTTAAAATAATTTACGTTTATTAGAAACATGAGATTTTAAATTACATCGTGAGCCCTTTTAGTAAAGTTAATACTGTTTATACATGGACACTTGTAGAAGTTATTGATAAAATATACTTTTTCGTTTATATAGTAAGAAATAAGATACATATATATATATATATATATATATATACTGTTTTAAGTCTAGTTAATTAGACTATGTACATTCAGTTTAACCAGATATTTTCCAGTAAATAATATAATAACATAAAATTATGTGTCTTGCGTGTCAAGTGGAGGAACTAAACGTCGTGCTTTGCTTCGTTACTAGAGCGAGGAAATGAAAACCCATTTTATTTCATTCCTTCGAGTGGCTCATGGACTGGCCTCAATTCATCATATTCGACAGCTGATATATTTTAACACATAAAATATAGTAGGTAACCTTTTATCCTATGCCCGGCAGGCCTTCAAGAATATTGTATCAATGACGACTGGTGGTACATCACGTGAAAAGCAACAGGAACCCCGCAGGAGGACATTACGAGATTGATGACAGTGAAGTGAACAAAGTGTTAGGAGTATGGAGAGACGGTAGCGTTTAGCGCTTCCTTCTCTATGGCTAGACTTCTAGGAATAAAGCCTGAAATTTAAAAATATCCTATAATACTTTTAAACGGAAAATAAAAAATATTTATTCTTATTTTCATGTAGGTTTATTGCAAACTCAAGCTCTCCAGTTTCGGGCGAACAACTCTAGAAATAGTTAACACTGGTTTATGAGGATGACCTTCTTTCTTTAGAAGTGTTAAGAAAGTATTCTCGAAAAATTTGTATAACCAAAAGTGTTTTTAATTAACATAGAACAAGAATGTAGAAGTGACAACAAGTATAAGATACATTTTTCAATAGTGGAATTATTCAATTATAGTAATATGTTATTCTACAATTGAGAAAGAAGACACTGTATTCTAAAGAATTCTATACCTCAGCCTCACTAGGTATACACGTGTATGGCCCACATGCCAGTTCACACAGCTTATAAGAAAGGTTAAAATAGAAAACAAAAGCCAAAGTGATTGATAAGTAGGGGCAAAAGGAGGCCTTAGGTGAGCTTCGAGAATATTGTATCGTTGATACTGGCGGAATGTCACTAAAAAGTATGAGGATTCCCCCATAGACCATATATAAAGAGTTTAATGACACAGACGGAGACATGGACGAGTCGAAAGAAGTATACAGAGATTACCTAGGTGCGTAACGTTAAGCGGTTCGTTCTCACTGAGTACCCCACTGGGGATAAAGCAAGAACCTAAAGAATAAAAGATATTTAGAGAATAAATAGCATTTCTACGTATAACATCTTTAGTAAGATGAAAACTGCTATGATTCAAACATGACGCATGGTAGTCGCGGTGATGATCACAGACAATACCAAATGACCAAGTTGAGCGCAAAATTCCAATTTTTATTCTCACACATAGTGTTAAACTAGGTGCATGACTAATATATAAATTTCCTTTTTTTTGTTATTATAGTATATACCTTATTTTCAACTTGACGTATTATGGACGGAAAAATGTAGGGAATCCGGCTATGAATCACTCAATTAGTAAAAGTAGTGATTTTCACGATTTCAGATGAGAAATGAATCTAATGTTAAGGTTACGAAACCTAAACTCTGTCGGAATTTGTTTGGCTTAACTGAAGAAACAATAACAGTAGAAAATAACAACATTCTACAATCATATCAATAACATTGTATAACATTCAAACTTTGAATCCCGAGGCTGGGTGGCACAAGGGCACAAGCATGAGACTGTAAATGCAACAGTCTGGCGGAAAGTGGGGAATGGAGTGTTTAGACACTGGGTTCCCATGTTCCCCCTGCCTACCCTGCTAAGTGTAAGACAACAACATGTAAACCTAAATTATCTTATTAATTATTAAGTTGAGATTTAGACTATTTTAAATTTTTTTTTGTTACAATTCTATTATTCTTTTTGTATTGGATAGTCTATTTATCAAGGGTATTAGGTATATTATATCACATTTATTATTTCTATATATTTCATCTTAGTTATTTTTATTTGACCATGGGCGAAATGTTTCTTATAGAGTACCAGAACTCAAGATAAAGAATGAGAAATTCTTACCCCTGATAAGAATTGAATCCACAACCAATGTGTTTGCAGTGGATTACTGTCTCACTGCACCACAAAGAGCTAAATGAAAATTATAAGAATGAAAAATCTATATATTATACAGATGTGTAGTTGGCAGTACAAACCAGATAAAATTTTAAAACACTTATGTAATATTGCAATATGGAGAGGAAGCTACAAAGAGTCCTTGATTCAGAAATTACATTGAATATGTTTAATGGGTTTTTTTTTATGAGAAAAGGACAACGCAAAAGAGCGTTTGGGTCACCTGAAGGTAAGTGATCACCGTCACCCACGACACCGTGCAATACAAGAGGAGCTACAGGTGCGTTGCCGGCCTTTAAGGCGGAGGTAGATGCGCTTTTTGAAGGTACCCATATCATATCGACGTGGAAACACTGCCGCAGGTAGGTCATTCCACAGTTCTGTGTCATGTGGAAGGAAATTCCTACGAAACCGCACAGTAGTAGAATGCCACGTATCCAGGTGGTGTGGATGATATTTAAGTTTGTGACGTACTGTGCGGTTAAAAAAATTCGGCAGCAGGTAACAGGTCAAACAGTTCTTCAAAACAATCCCCATGATAAATACGATAGAGAACGCACAGCGAGGAGACATCTCTACATAAAGCCAAAGTGTCAAGCCTTTCACAGCTCATTGGATCCCTAATGATTCAAACGGCTCTATCTCGTATGCGATCAAATAGGTCAAGCTGATACTGGGGTGCACCAGCCCAGAGATGAGAACAGTACTCCATATGAGGCCGAACCTGGGCCCTATTTAGGGCCAATCGGTGTTTTAGGTATAAGTGGAGCAACTTTGGTTTTCATTAGAAACATTCTACAGTTATTAGTTTGATGGTAACAAGTTAGATTTTTGTATTACAGTATTTTTAGCTTAAATTGCAATTCTAGGCTTTTTCCTACATAGCAGGCAGAGTATCTTTTATTGTGGTGGAACTCAACATCATGTGTTGGTTTTGAGCAGGAAGTGATTTTTATTAATTTTCCTGAACCCACAACTATTTTATTTAAAGATTATACTAATGTAATGGCATATTATAGCCTCTTATTAATTTATTAGTCTCTACTGAAAGCTTATATTAAGAAAAAGTGATTTATGGGGTACATTTTATTTTTAAAATTAGTTTTTGTAATATTTTTAAATATAAACCAATTACATTTACATACTATATTAATGAACAAAACTATCTGTTCATTGAAAATATAAGAAAATTTTAAGTTTCACATAATATGTGCATAACTTCACAATAATTCTTATATTAGGAAATTATTTTACAATAACTTTTATTAAAAATATATTTTTTTCATCAACATTGAAATAGTTTTATTTATAATTGCCCCACTTTATGAAATATCAAACATGTATCTATTTTTGTTGCATAATAATGTCCTAATTACATATCAACATAGTGCAATGTGATATCAATTTCCTTTTTATGCCTTTCTTATTATATATAGTTGTTGTTTATGATATTATAACTTTTATACTTATTATAAATAAACATAAGACAAATAATTTTAAAAGTTTTGAATGAGTGATAGAAAATAAAAACATTTAAGAAAGATTTTTTTACATTTTTGGAAATTAAACATATTGATTGTTTATATGAAAGTTAATCTGGCTATTATCAAATTGATTTTAAAATAATTTTGATTAAAATATACCATTAATTTAAATCAAAATACTATTTCTGCCGTATCTCTATTACATTTTTTAAAAAGATCGACAAGAAGTAATTTAGAGACAACAATATTTCTAAAAACTCCTTGATCTAGACAAAGCAATTTTGGGTTATTAATGTTAATGGGTGTGTACCTAACCACACAAATTAACTCATTTCACATTCAAGGCCACAGCGATCGCGTGTGGTTTATTAAAAATATGTACAGCCAGAGTGGAAGACTGCATACCAATTTTATATTAAATTGAATGCAATGACAAAAATGACAAATCCAATATCGTATGCGAGCTATGAAGCAAAAACCGTTACCAATTGTCTGTGGGCAACGTGATTCAGCCACAGTCCTAAATAAAAGTAACAAATTGTGTTTTAATGAGAAAAAATAGAGTTTAGAAAGGTATCCTACCTTGTAGACATCTCCATAGGTGCCCGAGCCTATCCTCTGAACCAGCTCATATTCATCTTGTGGATTCCTCCGTGATATATCTGAGCTCAACACGCCACCACTATGCGCCATAATCACTAGCGTACACTAATATAACATTTATTTACACTTTCATCTCATCATTCACATAATTGTAACACAAAAACGTCGACAAATTAATTATTTTTTACAACACAAAATAGACATCTCCGTCTGACGTCTGACACCACAGAATATATAATGTCATGGTTGCTATTATTTATTCTTGGTTTCAGTGCTGCCAGTATTTATATATAATAAAATAGGGTACCAAAGGGATACCATATCTATTTAAAAAGTTTATAATTATGTTATGCAGTGCAATTTTTAAAAATAACTACAATGAGGGTTACATAATTTTTATTTTACATTTTTTCAATTATTGCAACAGAATAAATAGTGATATTGCTATTTTGCTCTAAAACTCTTAAAAATTCTATTAAATGACAAATTTTGAATCCTCACATGCTATAAGTGTATATATATAATATGTGTTAAATAATAATTTTGTGTATTGAATATTAATTCTTAAGGCGTCCGAAAAAGGATTAAAAAAGAATGATATAATAATAATGTTTACTGCTTCAATACGTTTACCCTAATGTAAATAAATCTAAAGTACTGATTGGAGGTAATGATTCCGGCAATATTGATTCTAGTTGCTTCATATATTCCATTCAATGCTTCACCGGCTTTAGTTTAATAGATACCAATAACGTAAACACTCACTACTACAAAAATACTACTAAAGGTTAAACAACTTTAAACTTTATAGCCAATATCTACGAGTCGATTTCGAGAAATTCATTGTTTTATTTAAATGTATATTTTAATTATTTATTTTTAATTTAATTTATTTTTTCATTTCTTCGCTCTGGTGTCGAGGTGAAGTGTGGAATGGCTTACCCGTGGCAGTGTTTCCAGGTCGATATGATATGGGTACCTTAAAAAAGCGTGTCTACCTCCACCTTAAAGGCCGGCAACCCACCTGTAGCTCCTCTGGTGTTGCGAGGGGTCGTGGGCGGCGGTGATCACTTATCTTCAGGTGACCCGAACGCTCGTTTGCCTTGTCCTTTTACCATAAAAAAAGAGGTAAAGTGCGGCGTTGATTTCCGCCACAAAACACGCAATGCCCTCAGATTTTGGGGGAAAGTGAATAACAAAGGGTCCTAACACTAGGTTCCCTCTATCTACCCTTCTGTGTGCGGGATAGTGTGAAGCTGATTTGATTTTATATTTTCATTTCGTTATTCTGGTGTCAAGACAAGGCGCGGCGATTGAGATCTGTCACTCTAACCAATGCTCCCAGACTTAGGCAGCAGATGGGAAACGGATTGTCTAACCTATTAACAACAAGATACTTCTGCCTACACTGCTGTGTGCAGGACGAAGGATTATATTTAATTAACATTGTTTTGTGTTTAATAAAACCTATTAGGAACATCTATCAAGGTAATAACAGATTGTCTCATAAATTTGCTATGCCCAGTCTTTTACAATTTCTAATAGCTATAATATTTTTCTCTCTGGTAGATCTTTCTTTCAGTGATAGAAAATAAAGTAGTGATCTAGCGTTGAAGCATATAAAGAAAAAAAACCAACAGGTACTCAATAAAACAAATATAAAATTGTTAAAATGGTATATTTATTACAATCGAATATCTTCGGCCGGCATCCGTGTAACGTGTTACAAAATTTGTTTAACGCCGACGCTACAATAATAACTTCTAACACTTTATTATAAAATTATATAATCTTTTGGTTCATTCCTTTTTAAGTGCACTTTTACATACTTTACGTCGTATTGACGCAATACTTATATCAAGCGAATGGAAATTTTCAATTTCCCAGTAAACGCGTCTATTTTGACTTGATGTATTATGCTGTTATTAATCGAAAGCTGTGGTTTCATTTCAAATTATTATTATTAATCATTATAGTAGAACAACTTAAAGTTGTTAATTTTTGCCATGTAAAGTACTATTGTGATGTTTTATTTACAGTATTGGAACAGCCAAAGTCAATTTTTTCAAGCCAAAATAATTATTATAAATACACAAACAATAACAATACATTTTTTCCTAAGATATTGTGATTTTTTATAAAGGTTTTTTTGCTTAGTTACTAGAACACCTTCAAAGATGTTGGAAATTAACAATTAAGCCCAGTCTTTTCATAATTTGGTGTAAATTGAAAGAACTTAGCTAAAAGTCACTCAATTACACGAAACAATAAGATGTAATAAACGAAATAAAACCACAACTTTCCCGACTTAAAATTCATAAATACGAATACATTTCCACAATTATCTATAATTAACATATTCGGTACCAACTAGTACAAAGTTTTACGTTTCGATACAAAAATCGTAACAATTAAAAACTGGCAATACAATCATCATTGTTATATAAATAACATACCTATATTCCGCAGATGTAACAATATTTAAAGCATTTAATTTAAATGAATCAATTACTAATTTTATTGCTTTATACTTTGTAACGGTATATAAATATTGTTATGTGAAGTTTGGTACACACAATGTCTTAAATTAGCTAATTTTATTAAAGTTCCTTTTGAAAAATAAATATATTAAAAAGTAAAATAAATAATTTAAGAAACTCATAAGTATTATTTTAGGAAATGATAGATAGAAATAAAAGGAATTAAGGAATAATAGCCACAGTGTGTATCATACTTAACTAGCTGTGTTGTCATAATAAAATTTTCATTATACATATAATATAATATATTTTTATGAACACACATTTAACCCATACAAGTCAAAGACACGAAATTACATTAAAAATAGCAAATAATTTTTTAAACACCAATTGATATGATTTTAGCTGTCGACCGCAATTTTTTTGATTTCATTGTTTGAGATTTTTCCATAAATAATATTAATTAACTCTTCCACCGTAATTTTTTGTACTAAACACTAAAATTTATTTACAATGAAACAATCAAACAATATTTATTTGGTAAAAGCGCTTAAAATAAAGGGAAGAAACAAATGAAACAGTCAAGAAAGTGAGTTGAGAAATAACGTAAGTTTCACTAAGAAGCATTTCATATTCTTACAATTTTACTAAACATAATATTTTTTATTTAAGCATGCTTTGGCACTTTCACCATAATACACAAAATTATATAATTTGAATAATTAAATGGAAGTTCATTAAGGGACATCATTAATTAATGAAAAAAATTTACAAAATTTAACCTATTACGCTAAATCCAAACAAATATACACACACACAAAATAAATCATTGTATTTTTTTATATATGTCAGAGATCTATATAACCGTTTCGATGATTTTGAAAATTAAAATAAATCCAAAATCAATATAAAGTTACAAAAAAATTCGTAACAAAACGAGGTCTATTAAAATAAATGTAAATGTCAAATAAGCCGTATTTTTTTAACGTCGGTTAACGTAATTTTTTAAATAATTTTCTTAATAAAAAAGAAGATATTTTTATCTACGGGAAGTGCTCATTTTCACATCCAATTTACCTATTAATTAATTATTAATAATCTATCCAAAATACATAATAACCAACATCAAAGAATTAATTCTAATGGTAATAATTAATAATAGGGAAAAAGTGACTTAAAATTAATAGTAACATACATAGAGATAATATAAAGGCGAGAAAAAACAGAAAAAGAAATTATCTATATTTCACATTATTACTATTATTATTTAGTTTCACGCTATATCTCGCATGTACCAGTATATTAGTAACCTTGCGTTCCCTATTTTAAAGACATTGCGCTTAAGTTGCGGAGTTCAACCCCGCACTGTCTTGTTACGGGACCATAGAAGTGAAAATACTATATTCAGAAATAAAACTCACAACCGTCGCGTTTCCAGCCAGAAGATGTCCAACTGCGGACGTCATGATGGTTTATTTATTATTAAACTAATAATATTATCCATCATTTTCTTGAGTTTTGAGCAGAATACGTAGGCTTTAAAATAAATATCAATATAATTTATATATTAATTTGTATTTCCCAATATTCAACTATTTTTTTAATACTCAACCTATATTATCTCTATGGCAACATTAAATAAAGAGATGAAATAAAAAAAAGAAAAACCGTTAATGTTGAACTAGTGTGGAGACAACTAGATATAACTTACTCTGTCGAATAAATAATTTCTTTTTTTTTAATCACTATACTACGCGTGAGCAAGCGTCCATTCTGTCGCATCACTATATTTATTTGGAATATCCGAAGGTTATATCGAACGCCAGATTGGAATTTAAATTACATTAGAATTTTGAAATTCGAATATTTCCGGTGCGAAAATTCGGATATATCAGGTTAGTTATATTTTACGCCATATTGTAATTTAAACTAGATATAAATTTGAAATTCAAGAACTTCCGGTGCTGCCAACATAATATTTAAAAAAATTGCAACAGAATAAAAATATTGGTAAATATAGTAATAAATTACTGTATTTCCTTCCTAATGCGATGTTTTAGAAACCGGAAGTAGTGACGAAGGTTATAAATAAAATGGCGCTACGCATAATTTTATTCATCTGCGATTTGCACGCGCTCTGGTTTTTCGAATTGGTGGTTTTTTAGCTTTGTTTTGTGTTTTTTTACTATTTTTCTTACCTTTGGCATTTGAAGTTTGTATTTTGGACTTATTGCTTTCTATTGAATTGACACGCCTGTCGGATTCGAAGCTAAACGCCGGCATAACACTTTTGACCTCTGACGGTGACAAACTAATTTCTAACCTCCGTCTCCTAGAACGTGTCATTCTGACATTTTGAGGCTCAATTTCTATTTTAGTTTCTACTTTTTCCGTTTTGCGTTTGGGCCGAGCGATTTTCCGCGGTTCCTTTTCGCTATTCTTTCTTGACTGGCGGCCATTTTGTCCTTTTTCTCTTAAAACAGGTTTTTCTATTTCCTCGTATTTTCGTTTCCTTGTCGCTCTGGTGACAATAGTTTTATCATTTTCGATCGATTCTTTGGTTACTCTTGATTTACTATCATCTTGATCAAGAACTTTCTTAGGTCTGCCTCTACCGCGTTTCTCTGGGGTTTTCGGTTCAACTTTTTTAGACGTAGTTTCAATTTTTCTTTTCTTTCTCGGCACAGGTGATTGTGATTTCTTTTTCCTGTTAGTTTTAGGGAAGGCGACTTCAGTGCCTTCAAGGCCTTGACTGCTTTCTATATAAATGTACTCATCTAGTTTAGACCTAGATTTAGAATAGGTTTTTTCCACAGGCTTGACTGGTGGAACTTCGTCATTTTCGAACATAGGTTCATCAGTTTCATTTATAGGAGTATCTTGAGTGTTAGCTTTTATTAATTCCACATCGTTTTCTATGGAAGTTTTGTTCATTCTATTCTTGAGGTTGTTTATGGTGTCGTATAGGTTTGTCTCCTTGTTGTCGTCGACTTCCATGGGCGTGTCGCTTTGGGAGGAGGTACCGGGTTCGGATGTGCTTGATTTGCGTTGTTTGTTTTTACTGCGACGCTTGTATAGGTCAGCTTTGGTCATGTCCTGGAAAAAAGAATAATAACATATTTAATACACAGTACCAAGGATACTGGAGGAAGGTCACGTAAAAAGCATGAGCTACCCCCTCCGGAGGGTATGTACAAGGTGTCGCAAAAGAAATTTTATATTTGATCAGCTTGCTGCGTAAACGCAATGCATTAGAGGGGCGCAGGGGCTATGTCATTCGATAGCCTGGCTCTTGGGAATTTAGTAGTAGTTTGGGAATATAGGACGGCGCGTTGTGCGTGCGTGAATTTTACAAAAACGGTAATTCTGCCACTATAGCGCGACGAAATTTTTGCAACATTCGTGATTTTCGTCACTTAAGTGATGCGCCAAGCATACGTCTCATTCGGAATTTCGTAAAGAAGTTTGAAGAGACTGGCTCAACTTTAGATAAACTAAAATCTGGACGGCCAAGGTTATCCAGAACAGAAGAAAACGTAGAACGAGTCAATCAGTCTGTTTGTGTTGATCCTGATCTCTCAATTCGGAAGCGTGCAAGTGCTTTGAACGTGCATAGATCATCGCTTCAACGCATTTGACGCAAAGATCTAAAGCTGCACCTCTATAAAATTTAATTGGCGCAGGAGTTGAAACCCCAGGATCCTATTCAAAGACTAGAATTCGTAAACAAGGTAACTGAGAGATTACAAACGGTTACCAACATCATATTCTCTAATGAAGCTCATTTTCATCTGAATGTGCACGTTAACAGGCAAAACTGTCGCTATTGGAGTACAACTAATCCGAAACGCAAGCATCAGAGACCACTTCATTCGCCAAAAGTAACCTTATGGGCTGCAATATCATCGCGAGGAATAATCGGCCCCTACTTTTTTGAAGACGCGGGGGGACGTGCACTTACAGTTAACTCAGAACGTTATGTGAAGATATTAGATGATTTTTTGTTGCCTACACTGCAGAATTCTCCTGGCTATAGTCAAAGGACATGGTTCCAGCAGGATGGAGCGACGTCGCACACGTCTAATGTGTCTCTACCAAGAGTTCGTGAGATTTTTCCAGGAAAATTAATCTCCAGAAGAGGGGACATAAATTGGCCTCCACGCAGTCCTGATATGACTCCGATGGACTTTTTCCTGTGAGGTTTCCTTAAATCTAAAGTGTACGTCAACAAACCAACTTCTCTGGGGCAAATTAAAACAAAATATTCGCCATGAAATGGAAGCCATCACTGAGCGTACTTGCCAAGCCGTCATAAGAAATTTTAGCGTTAGGTTGAATGAATGCCGTGAACGCAAGGGTAAACATATGGATGACATTATTTTTAAAAAATAAATTCCCAAAATCTGTATTTTAGAAATAAATAAACATTTTACTAATAAACTACTTAGTTTTTTTTAAATGATAGTTATAAATATAAAATTTCTTTTGAGATACCTTGTATGAAGAGGTTAATGACATTGGACGCGGCGAAAGAGGTATGCAGAGAACGTAGCGTTTGGCGCTCCGTTCTCTCTTACTACCCCGCTAGGGATAGAGCGTGAAATTACGTTAAGTTATTTTTATTTTTTCTGGCATTCACGCTGTATCCCTCATGCATCTAGGAAAGCAGGGGAACCTAGTCTCCATTTCATTCTCCAGTTTCCCCCCAATTTGCGAGGCATTCCGGAGTTTATTGACGGTACTTAACGCCGCGCTTTGTCTTTTTCCAGACGAAGAATTGAAATATCTCACGATTTTTAATATATTTTCTAATTTACATACAATAGAAATAATTATTCAATAAATTTATGTTTATACAGCTATAAATTTATAAATGAGCCGATTATAATTTATCAAATTTCATAAGTTCCATTTTTTCAGGGTTATCTTCTAATGTTTGGGATGAATTATAAGACATGATATTCTTGTTAACATTTTAAAATAATAAAATATTTAATACTTCAGTAGATTCTCGGTTATACTTTACTTATACGGATTCATGACTATCGGGATTACCAAACGCAGCCAATTATATTAATATTTCGCATACGTACGAAAATAAGTGTAATACTAATACATAGTAATATATCGAATGTCAGAAAATATATTTCACAACAATTTCTTAATAAACATTTTCATTGGTATATATTTCATGTGTTTAAGAAACACTTATACTTAATAATATTAGAACTATTAACTACAACAACTAATAGGGTTAATCGAGTATCTACTATACTTATATATATGAGTATATTATCGTAAAGAAAAAGAAGAAAATAAAAAAATATTTAATAGTTAAAAGCAGTACAAACCTGCAATTTGAAGTTGTTACCATCTTGACAATTGATTCCAAGCGCTTGCAACAACTCTGTTATGGTCAGTCTGTCGGTTGGTTCTACCGCTAAAAGACCGGAAACTATCTTTTTGCTATCTTCTGTGATGTTATCCCATGTTAGACCTACAATTACAATAAATATATATTAATAAGTAAAAAAGTTTTATACCCTTTGTGAGTAAAAAGACGCAAAATGAGCGGACGCAGAAGTATGAAATTGGGCACACTTATAGTTCATATAAAGAAAGAGTGCAGAATACTGATTGATCCAAATTGATCCAAATATTGCATAAAATAAACATAACAAACACTACCATATGTTTGATATACATACACGTTACCGTGGTAACGCGTAATGTACGCGTTTATTTCTATTCAGGGAACCGTGAGATAAAAGATAAACAAACCAGAAAATGTTGCTTTACAGGACATCGGTTAATTTACAGGTGTATTTTATAAAAATAACTATGGAAGTAATTCCATTCGCGCTTACAATTCACGCACGATTCTGCCCCTGTGTCACAACTGGCCTAATTTATGTACGATGAAAAGTGTTAATATATGTTGTTACTCTGAATTAATTTTGTAAAATGAGAACTTTTTGCTTACGGGTCTTAAGTGTGTTGAGTTTCGAATTTAATATAATCTTTACCTAAAATATCTGAATAACAATAAACCTACCTTCCATAGTAAAACTGCCACTTCTTATTCTATCCATGAATGCTGTAACGGGTTCTTTTTTGGACGTCGGTTGGAATGGCGCTCTTCCACTTAATAAGCAGTACTGTAAATAAAATATAAATTATTATAACGGTCAGATGAAAAAAAAATAATATTTATTATTTGTAATTTATCTTTCATATTGAAAAGAGAAAATTAAAATAGCTTCATTTATCCCGCATAAAGCAAGGTAGACAGAAGAAATTTTGTGTTAAGACACTCCGTTCCTAACATACCACTCAATTTTTGAGACATTGTTTGTGGTGTGAATAAAAACAATTCATTCCTTTGAGTGGAAATCGAACCCACAACGTTACGTATACTCAAACGCTGTGCCAGTGCAAGACGATGACTTTAACTGTAATGTTTATGAAATTTTTGTTTATGAATTGAAAGAGCAATTGTTAAATTTTTTGTCTTAGATTCATTTACGTTTAGTCGTTGCAAAAGTTTTGTCATATTACATGCATGTATTTATAAACTAAAAGACATCACAACTAACTTATAATTAAAAAAACAAATTAACCCTTCAAAAGAGTTTTTTTTCTAAAATTTATCAATAAACCAAACTCAACCAGACCAAATGACATAATTATAGATTGTACAATTAAATAGTCAATGACAAAATAAAAAAAGACAAAAAAATACTTACAAATATAACTCCTAAGCTCCACAAGTCGCACGCCGCCCCGTAGCCAGGCGCCGCGCCGGTGCGCGCACGCGACACTACTTCCGGGGCCGCGTATGGCAAACTAAAATGTAGAGAAAACATATAAAGTACTAGCGAATTTATTGTTATTCTATAGACGAATTATACAAAATGCTAAGAAAAATTATAGCCTATCGGTTATTCAGATGCATACTATACACTACTGTTTAAGTTTTATTTAAATCCGTTTAATAGTTTTTGCATGAATGTGAAACAAACATCCATACTCATTAAATAATATAAATAGGAAGATTTTTGTAATAGTGTCAAGATACTCTTTTAACGCTTTTCTGTCTGAATTAAAGACATTGTTGGCTTGGCAGGTATAACAATGTGGTAAATTAAGGGAAATAAAATAATAATTCAATAACAGAAAAGATAAAATATAGAAATATAAGGATTTATTTACAGTGAGACACTGTTTATTTTTTAAATTTTTTTAGAAAGCTAAAATTCATCGCAATTCACCATACATGACAGTTTTATACATCGCAATCCTTAAAAAATATATTTCGTTTTAATCTCAACTTGATTGTAGCATTCCTGATAAAAGAGGTCTAACAATTAGATACACAACGAAATTATTATATAAGGGTTCCGTTTAACATTTTAAGATTACGGAACCCTATAACAATTGAATAGACAATCAAAACCTACCTAAAGCACGGTGTCATCATTCTCTCCCGGTCGTGACACTCGGGCATGCGTCGCGCGAAGCCAAAATCTACTACTTTCACTTTAGCCTCGTTTAAACGAGTACTTGATAAGAGAATATTCTGTAAAAATAAATAATATTTAAAACAAATTTTAAC